>JANSTX010035387.1:0-13534 GCA_027564355.1 Penthetria funebris | reverse complement strand
GAGATGGCGAGAAAGTTGGACATCCGCATCTCAAAATTAACAGAAAATAAAAAGTCCTAGAAAAACACAGGTCCATGCCCTAATGAAAGAAGAAGAAGATATATGTGCATATAAAATAATAAATTACTTGTAAATTGTGAAATGTTGCACAAATTTACTTTGTGAGTGAGAAAAATTATAGTAATGATAGTTGAAAATTAGTTACGTCAACTACCTGATTAATGATTGTTGATAAGATTAATTGTTCGCGTTATCTTAAACTATGTGTAAAAACATGAACATCAAATAATTTTGAAATGGTTGTCGTTTATGCATCATTTTGATACAGTCATATATATTTGCATGCATGCATGTGTATCTGTCATTGTTCTAGGTACATCGCTTAATTAATAGTTATATTATGTTAATTCTTTGTAAAATAGTTTAAATTACAAGCTACTAGTAAAATACAAATATTATTTAATTCTTACATTTTAATTTTAAAATTTCACGCCAATTAAGTTATCTATTCCAAATATGTTTAACTTATTATTATTAACGGTAAATTATAAGCAAATTTTTTGCACAAACAACACCACGGATATTTTTATATTTGGAACATTTCACAAAAATCTATGAATTCCACTCATTTATATCTAGTACAATTTGATAATATGCTTAATTTTATGTAATACTATTATCCTATGTAATACTACACGTAAACGTACTCGAATGTACAATACTCTTGTACTTTGTATGTATATAAATGAATGACTTTTTCGAAATCAACTTTATACATAATATACTCTTTTATTTATTATAGATGTTAATTAAAATTTCAGTAAATAATTCACTAAAAAAAAAATTCACAAACTAATAAACCCATTTCACAATATCACAAACAAATTAGGTCAGGCCAATAGGATGTAACTATTGGATTGCTATTTAGGTATTGTTTCTACGCCGAAATACAACAATATTTACAAACGTAATTCAAATCGTTGACTGAACGTTGTGATTGTGCCTCAGTTCAGTTTTACTGTAGATTTCTTGTGAACACATTTTTTCTTTATTATTTTTTTTTTTAATAAAAACGTATGTATAAATAAAGTAAATAGGTAGTTGTAAATTTGGATATATATACATATATATTTATAATGCATTTAATTTTATTTACTTACACTTTATACAGTTAAATAACGTCATATTGTATGGCGTGGCGTTAAAAATAAAGGAAATACAAACTTTTTTAAAATTGCCTAAAAATAGGCAAATATTATCACCGTTTTTTATTATTTCGAAAATATAATTTAAATTGTACTTGTACAATATTCGTATTTAATTTTCGTCAAAATATTTAATAGAAACTCATGTGCTGACGAAAATTCGAATATTTCATAATTTGTACTTTGAAATGTGCAAAATTATTGGAAAGTTATTTTCTTTTAAATTTGAAAATACGAGTAGTAGTGGAGCGGTGATGTTTAAAAATTAGAAAATTGTAATAAAGTAACATTTGCAAAAACAAAAAAAAAACGTTTTCAGTTACCACGTTTTTATAATCGACTAAAAAGAATGAAATAATTTCCACATGAGCACTGCTTGATTTAAGATTTTCAGAACTTTTATGATAGAAATATATAACTAAATACCTCGTATTGAGGGACGGAAAAAAATTCGAAAAAGTCTTTTGGGGATACACCTAACCCCTATGAACAATGGAAGCGACTAAATATTCCAATGTTCGAAGCTTCTGTAGGAATTTCATTTAGTTGCAGTTATTCGGTAAGTGGCCAAAAATTCGATAAGAAAATAATGTTATTAAAAGTGGTCAAAAATTTGATAAAAATAATTTATTAGACAAACGTTGTACAATATTAGGGAGGGGAGGTAAAATTCGCAAAAGTCTAATGGGAATACATACATATAATTTCAAGCATGGTTTCAGAAAAATATTTGAAAGAGTAAATATTTAAATTTTAGTTCGCTGACTATTCGATAAGTGGTCGAAAATTCGATAAGAAAATTTTATTAAACAAACGTTGTAAAATATTAGAGGAGGGTGGGGATGGGGTTAAAATTCACAAAAAGTCTAGTGGGTAAACCTTCCTGTTTAAGCATGGTTTCAGGAAAATATTTAAGGGTAAATTTTTAGTGGTAAACGTACAATAAGATAATCCCATTGAACAAATGATGCCAATATACATTTTAAAATCTTGTAAGAAATACTGTAATATAGCATTAAATATCTAAATAACTACTAAACTAGGTGCTTCTTCTTCTTCTTCTTCTTTCGTTAGGTCATGGACCTGTGTTTCTCTAGGACTTTTTATTTTCTGTTAATTTAGAGATGCGGATGTCCAATTTTCTCGCCATCTCATCGGAGACCAACCTATTGGTCGTGTGCCACCAGGCTGTTTTTTTCTTGCAATATTTGCGATTCTGTTATCTGGCATTCTATCAACGTGGTGCTCTCCAGTAACGTCTTCTGGATCTAGTCCATCTCACTATGTCTTGAATTTTACATTCCTCTCTGATATCATCACTTCTGATTCGATCTCTAAGTGAATGACCGGTGATAGTATGTAAGATCTTCATTTCTGTTGTCCTCATTAGTTGTTTCGTTTTGGACGTATCAGTACGGGTTTCTACGCATATGTTAAAATAGGTCTTACGCATGTTTTATAGATTATTTGTTGATTTTATAGAATATTTGTTTTTTGAATATATATAGCCTCAGAAAAACCCTATTCATATGAATCACTGTAGTGTAGTTTGTTCATTGCTAATTGTAGCTGAAAAACATAGTCTTATCGACTGAAAGTCGAAATCACATCGAATTCACATGATTATAAAGAGTAGAATAAAATGTATTAATAATAATTCACATTTTCACACGAAGTAAACATCTCCTGATGATAAAAACACTTTTCACAGTCAATTATCGCACTTCTTTGTTGGGATTAAGATATCTGATAGATGATTATATGTATGAATGAAGCTAATATAAAAGTTGAACTCATCTAGGTTAGAAGTCTGCAATGGGAACAGAAGAATTGGACAGTATGAACAATGAAACTTTATTTTTTTGTAATGTAAAATAGTCATAAACTTTATCATTTGTATCAAAAATACAAAAAGAAACTGTGATCACCCAGGGTATAAGCGTATTGGAAAATGAAAACGCAATGGTTTGTATAAAAAATACAAAAAGAAACTGTGATAACCCAGGGTATAAGCATATTGGAAAACGGAAACACAATGGTTTAATGTTGATAAATGTTTCATTGAATTTTGGGAACTGTTACTCTAGACCATATAGCATACCATACCGTTACTTATAATGGATGCAAAGGTGTCTGAATAGAATGAGAGCAGTAAAATATCTGGATGTAATAGTAGAATTAGAAAAAAAATTATTTGAATTTATATGGACAAACCTTAACATTCGCAGTAACATATGTGGTTTTGCTTTACGGCTGTAATCAAAACGGAGACAAATTGAACTTTGGGCTTGAAAAATAATAATCGAGAAACGAAGTAATAATACTATCTATTCAAATAAAACAAAAAAATATTGACCACTCTGCAAAAATTACTTGTTGGTCTAGAACGCATCCTGAACCAATTCTTGTCAGTATTAAGTTGATATACTCTGTTAGAAAACTTAATAATGTACTCTATTACAAGACCGCTGAGAAATACGATGATATAAATTTCGTCCATAAGAGCTAACTTCTATAACGACGTCATTTGCTGACCGTAAAATTTGGAAAAAATTGGGGTTTATGCACAAATAATGGTACTATAGCATAGTGCAGAGCGAGATGAAACCAAATCGACTTACCATACAATATGATTCCACTTAAAACCCATATTACACAATGCATGCCGTCCAAAGCATAGAGTCATGCTAAACGTTCTATACCATTTTATTTCCCTCGAACATTTTAAATTTGTAATAAGGCAAGTAATTTCTAATAACATTGTATGAAATTTGCAAAAGTAATCTTCTGCGTATTCAGTTTACGCAAAACGAAAAAAGATAGTAAATTCGGTTGAAAATTGTAAATTTAAGTTTACTCATTAACGAGTACGTTATCTATACAAACAAATAGTCATGCACTACACTTGAGTACTTTTATATGAAATGCTGCTGTATTTTGATTTTTATCCTAAATTTTATAATAAATATAAATATTAAGTTACTTATTCTATACTAATCTAGTAAATGAAACCATAAATTAGATTAGCTTATCGGCTTTTATAATAACGTTTTACATTTGTTGGTGGTCTAAGGTGGTGTGTGATCATTGTTATCAGAAGAAGAAAAATAATCTTTAAAATTATCGCTATAATCAGGCTAAATGTGGTTCATATTAAATTATAATTATATAGAATCTGTGTGCACGCAAATTGTTTTTGAATTAACAGTAATACAATTTTTCATTCATAATTTCCATTCAAGTTCACCACAGTAAGTAAAGTATCCCCAAATTACAATTAAAATTAAATGTAAGAAAACTACAATCGAATGCAAGACGATGCAATGGATTCAACAGAATTATCACACACCCAACAACAGTTTCTAATCAAAATTATGAAAGAATTATGAAGAAGGCACACTATACTGTTTACAGTCTCGCATCGTCCATAAAATTCCATGCGCTTCGTCGATAATGGCAATGAATACCACAAACTCACACGTATATACAGCATGCAAATTATTCATAGAAAGACTCGATTCCACCAGTCGTGTCAAAGGTGTGGCCCTATTTGAACAGTAAGATGTTCTTTATGAAATCTATCTGTTATCATAAAACAATTTTGCTACGATTGAAAAATGTTACTGATTACTAACTACAGATCAATTGCTATTCTACCGAATTGCTACTGGAGTAATACAGAGATATATATTCGTAACTAGACAATTTACACTCTATATAGCTAATCATCTAATTAAATTAAAATTGGATAAATGCAAAGCAATACATAAATATGGTGTACTGACCAACTAACTAGTCGTTAAGTCTTCATAATGGCAAGAGTTTTAATTGTTAATATATTAGTTGAACATAGACTCCAGCACGTAGGTAGTTAAAAATATATTGACGTTCACAAGTACTTAAAGTTTAAATCTTACTAATTCTCCGCATTCAATAAATGATAAATTCCTTGACGGGGCAGATGCATTTTCCTAATGACTTTTAATTCTTAAGCGACTACAGATTGCCTTCAATCTTCTAATCTCAAAAAAAAAATTATGTCATTTATATAGACATGTGATCGAGGCCAAAATTATAAGATTTTAATGGCTTGTTTGTGATGTTATTCTGGAAACGGAAAATTAACATGGTAAGACCCCAGTCGCCCCTTGTAACGGTACATATTAAGATGATCATATAAAATGCATAAGTTAATATTTATGAGCTCATCATATAAAAAACATTAAAACTTTTATCTATAATACTTAAAGATTTAAAATACAAAGATTATTTTATTACTCATATGTTTATTTTATATTTTCTTATTTTTATATTATAAAAAAATATATATATTTAAGTAAAAATGTAACACACTTTTTTATGGGAATATGAGCTGTTCAATTTTGAAATGTAAATGAAATAAAAACAAGAATTACGCATTTATTTGGAATTTTGATAATTGCTACCGCTTTTATGCAGATTAGAATTGTGAAATAACACGTGTTATGCGATTAAAAATCATATTAATATTAGCAATCATCTTACTGACCTCAATATTATAATCCTTATCTTTACCAAGATTCAATCCAATTCGTCAAATGAGGATATATATAGAATAACATGTCAGTTTTAACAATAACTCTGTCTTAGCCTTAGTTTTGTAAGCTCCTACTACAAATTTCGATAAGATAAGTTCATAATATGTACAGTTGATCCACGTGCCAACGTTCATCAAATTCAGTTTGTTTTTAAATATAGTCAGTAGAATTATTATTTATATGCAATTCTAGAACCAATCATAAAATCCGCAGGGTATCAAGAAAACGGGATCGATTGAAAATAATGTGGCAAACAAAAAAAAAAAATTGATATCCATTTGATAGTTCCCGATTACACGATCCAATTTTTATCGAAATGAAATCAAATTGGATGAAAATCGGATGAAATTGAATTGTGTTAACGGGTAAAATTTCATCCGATTTTCAATCAATTCGATTTCATTTCGATAAACGTTAGATTGTGTAAACGGGGGGGGACATAATAGGGATGAGAATATTGACTAATTTGTGTTTAAACGTCTGATTTCTCTTTGAATTGAATTCAAAACTTGACTATTTTATGTAAATTTTATTTTTTGAAGTAAAACATACAAAAATCACCAATTTCAAAAAAAAAAATTAGTACGTATATTGAACTATGGAGTGTAGATAAAATATTTCCACAGACAGTAATTAGATCAATCAATCAATCTCTTGACCATTTTCGAATAATTTTAGCAAATTGATATTCATTTAGCAAAATTAGAATTTATCGGTTTTTGTTTTTGTTGTTTTTTTTTTTCTTTTGCGGAACTACGACAAAAAAACATTCATTTATTTATGTAGATAAATGTATAAAACAGGCTACTAATTTTTTCTAGTATGTTTTAAAATGCAAAATTTATAACTATTTGAATTCTGCCACATAAAATTTAGTTTGCATAATAAATTGCCATTTACTAAATACATTAACAACAAAATGTTTTCTTTGAAAATTTTAGATTTTATTATATTTTCCGGATAAATTATTTATACATATGAGTATTTTTTTATAAATTTTAAATAGCCGTAAACATTGTCGTTTTTTTTTTATCGAAATAGAATTTTCCATATGCTAGAAATATTTATGAGTAAAATGCATTAATAAATACAGTTAATTTTCATTTGAATTGATTGTATTAGCAATGACTTCACAAATTCATTCACAAACAAAATATGTTATGAAATTAATGAATAAATTAGCCTTTTTTTATATTTAAATTATTATGTGTTGTGATTTGTGTTGGCTCAAACCGGGCAAAGCTTAACACCACCATACACGTCCGCACGGTACGGACAGAGTTCAAATATTCAAATCTAGAGAACTGTATAACTATAATTGATTCGATATTTTCCAGTTGGTAAATTCCAACTATAAATATTTAAGTTCACATTTGATCAGAATAGAAACAGGAAAGTAAAATCAATGTGTCACTAATCATGAGGAATACTAAAATAAAGGATTTACCGTACTATAACTGGTTACTCAATCAAGGTTATAATCAGAAATGATAGTATTTGTAAGATATCAACGTAGTAAAAATATTATCAAACAGAGTTGTAAATATTGCATTAATAAAATGTCTGACTGAAATAATGTATAGATGAACACAGGCCAAACATAACGTACGAAGTTAATATTTAGCATATTTTTTGAGATTTCTATACAGATTTTTTTTTGTTTATGTAAGAGTTAAATCTCAACTTGAAAATAATTTTGACTTCTTTTAGATTTCAATTATTGAAGAAGGTAAATTAAATATCTTTTAGATAACAAGAACAAAAAGAAGAAAAAAAAAAAACAGTAAAATAAAGTAGGAGTGTACTGATAAATATTATTGACTGATAGCGTATCTGACTACGACAAAAAAAAAACGTATTTATAAGGAAGTGTATATGAAATAGATCATTAACTTACTAGTTTTACGTACTTGCATATTTTTTTTAGTTGCACAAATCTGCTTATTATTTGCAAATATAATATTTAAATTTCATTAAAATATAATTTAAATGTTAATACAATAAACATTTAAATTATTGGCAAATATGCGATAGCAATTAGATTGCGAAACGTATTGATGTTGTCTGACTACAAAACAATCATATATGACAGCAATTTTCAGATAATTTGTCATCTCGCTTATTGCATGATAATGCTCAGCAAGATTGGAATACATTTGCAAATGCATTCAGACGAACTGGTGAAGGTGTTATTGATTTCATCAATTATCTTATCATGGAAAAGATGATACAATATGGTATTTAATACTGTGAAGAAGAAACAGAAAATAATAAAATTAATAACAATAATTTATAAAATTAATAAGCTAAGTAAGCAATGTGCGGCATCTACGAACAGAGTGACGTTAATTGTAGAAAGAGGTGGCGAATAGTACACAATATGCAAATCATCGTACATAATACGCTGCAAATTCAAATAAATTAAAGGATACCTTCATGTGACAACAAAAAAAAAAACTGATCGGAAAGTGCAACACAATCAGAATGCCCAATTTAATTTAGTAATGATTATTTTTATTTGAAATGAGACGTAAAAAGTTGATATGTGAACAAAATACTTTAACGAGCTGCTGAATTGTTTCGTGGTTCAGTTTGGTTGGCGTGCACTTATCAGAAAGCCGCTACTACACAAAGAGCTCAATTGTGCTCCAAATATATACAAAATGAAATTCGCACAATATCTAAAATACGGCCAGGCAACCGGTGCTGATAATATTGCATCAGAAATGCTAAAAGTGGACTTGGACAATAATGCATCTTTATTACATCTTATTGATGGAATTTTCTTATTAAAATGACATTAAACTGAATAGAAAACATGGCTGATAGTCAGGTGTCGAAGATGGGTAACTTCATAGTAAGTGTAAGAACTGCATAGCCACCACCTTACTGAACATAATAAACAAAATGTTGTTGCAATCGTTGTATATGTTAGGATCGGCTAAGTGTTGGAAGCGAGTATCCGTAAAGAATAGACATGGTTTCAGACCTTACATATCGTTCACCGGTTACGTAACAAGAATATATCTGGAAGAATACTTCCTGTATAAAGATACTTTATGGAGAACCATTTCGTAAACATACGGCTACTTTCGAACATTATTACGTTATTAAGAGTATTGCACAAATTTACGAGACAATACTCAACTTATGATCGCAATGCTCTTTTATTGAAAAAATAGGAATGATACAGTGCTGTTATCAGAATAACTGTGAATAGGATTAGAGGTTCGTGAAAGAAGGTCGTTTATAAAAATGAGCATAAGAGTAGAAGATAAAACGAAGGTACACCTAAATCAAATACCTGAATGGAGCGGTCATTCGAAAAATCAGATATGCACGTTCTTAGGCTGCCATAAATACTGTATCAGTCAAGCCTAGACAATAGTGCACCATGCCAAATACAATTAAATTCCTTCGATATATCAAGTACAAGGACAGTCATCTCGCCGAATATGTGAATACGTCTACTCCAGATTTCTGTTACGTGTATGACATATTTCGTATTTTTTAGACACGAATCTGTTCCCACAAAGTGTAGTGCGATAGCGTAACACAACATTAACACCATGTTTGACGCATGTTAGACGTATATATATTTTACTATAATACAGACAGTGCATAGAATAGAATATATGTTGGGATAGAAAAAATTTTAGTATGTCTAATTATTATTGTCAGCGAATTGTAGCACATTCTTATGTATCTTCTTGAACACATACATGCGAAATTGCTCATTTCATGCCAGTAAAATATTTGTTACTTATTTTTATCACATTTTTAAAGTATTTTGAAAATATTTAATATTGCCTAACATACTCGTACGAATATAATTGCTAGAATATGTGCTCGTTTAATACATTATCGATAATATTCATTAAATGTGGGTTCCTGTTTATTATGTTTTTGCTAATAAGAAAATTGCTATAGTCAAATGGAAAAATTAAAGAATCGATTAATTCAATTTATTCAATTGGAAATGTGTTTATATTCATATACTTATTTTTAGAAGTTTTGTATATACAAATTTATTTATTTCATTTAAAATGTAAACATTTTTAATACAATTTCTTTCTTTGTTTGTAAATATCAATTAACTAAAATGTAATAAAATTAATACCACGAAAAAGGTTTCCTATTAAAATTAAAATTGTTTGAATTTATTTCATATTAAATATATGTATACGGACCATCGAAGTATATGACCCTAGATCTAAGTTATTCAACCCAATATTGCATAATAGTATTTAATATATGTACAGTGAAACATGTAGTTGACCAGTTACACATTTGATTCATTCGGTATGTATAATCTCACAGCTATCTAGTGACGTACAAACAACTAATACCAAAATTTTTGGCTACGATCACACTCCATACATCTGACATATATTAAATTATAATGTTATCAGTGGTATTGCGAGGAGGTAAATGTAGATGAAGCAAGATCAAGATATTAGGCAGCTACTACATTAATCAGCATAGTTTACCGATTTGGTGAACAGAAACTTTGTTCAAAATTCGCTATGAAGTTATATTGATCATGTTAACACAGCAGCCCATATATATTAGCAATGAGAAGTGTAATTTTATTGAATAATTAACGTACGGTATAGAAATTTAAAAGGCAATAGTGTACGTTCACAATCATAAATAATTTATTTAAGTATAAAAACCTATAGATTATAAATATGCATTGCATATTAGTACTGTTAATTTACATAATTTACATAAACATTCTAGTATTGATCATTACAAGCATATCGCCATATTGCCAACTAATGATTTACATTTAGGAACAATATGTCAGATAAAAGTGACATGGGTTCAAATAGTTCGAATTACATAATTAAATAACAAGGCTAATCAAATTTCTATCACATTTAAATGTAAACAAATAATCTATTAATAATTCAATCTAGTGTATTGTATAAAAGTTTCACATAAATGTTATTGAAATTACATATAATTAATGAATATCTGAAATTGTGAATTTAAACCAACTTATTTGCATATTTAAATTTTGACTATAATCATTTATATTCTTCAATAACATTTCAGAAACTCGTATTCGTAAAAAATGTCCAGAATGGGAAAGTCTTAATTTGTAAAAAATTATCGAATTTAAGAACATAAGAACATTGGCCATAGCATTGGAGGGGGCGTTAAATTCTATACATTTATAAACTTAATGCAGATGTTTATAAGGGTTCCGTTTAATCCCCAACTATAATCTTTAATAATGACCTCTAGTGCCTAACCACAAATTCGATACACAGCTATGATGATGACTGAACTCTGCAGCATTCCTATTATTTCAATAAAAAGTCAACTGTAGAGTCATGATCAATATTTACAACAATTTAAATTTATTTTCAGATTTGAGGCATGCAAATCTTTTAAACTTCATTGCAAATAGAACACAATTGTGTTTGCTGCCTAATAAATAGGACGCAATAAAACTAATTTATAAATGTTGATAGTAATTGGTAATGTGCTGTCCAACTTGTTCGGACTTTGATTCGCTAGGAACGGACTCCAAGCCAGAAATCTGGTATGATCACATTTAGCACTTAGCAAAAGAGACAGCAAGAAGACTTGGTTTTTTGTGTTGTTGTAAAACTTAGCCTTTCGACTTATATTTGTAATTGGGACACCGGTTCAAATTATTTCGTTACAAAATTTGTACTTTATTAAACTAAACAAATTTGTCTTACAATCATCAAATAAATATTAGAAGATTTACCAATTATCAATACATTTAGATTATTCAACCTATATTTTACATCCATATTGTATCACCAAAAACTAATATCATCCACCTTAAATATTGATTTTATAAGTAAGTCTACGTATTTACCATAAATACACAGCAAGGTCTCAATTCTCAGTGTGTTTCAAAGATATCGATTTTCAAATTCAATCAATTCGAATTAAGTTCAAAATTAGTTTCAACAATTTTCAATAAAAATTCCTAATACATACACTAGTTTGTGCGTTGTTTATTTATTTGTTTGATTGATGCATTTCATTAATTATATTATAATCGCAATGAATGTTTATGAAATCAAAAACCAATATGTATGATTACACGTACTGATAGTAATGTTAATATTAGATTAATAAATAATACAAGTAATAATGTAATAAATGATTAATGAAATTAAAGAAAACAAAAAATCATAAATTTATCTAAGTAATTTACATACTAGCTACGGTTAACTACTAGAATTACAAACATACTCAATGTAATTATTCTTATGATAACTTCCAATTCATTTTATATTAAAATGTCAATTGAAATATCAAGGAAATACATATTTATTTATATAATGAAGTGTCTCCTCAATTATCCTTTAAATAATTTATGAAACTTTAATTGTTAATATCAAATTTAAATACATATGCAAAAGCATTTGTTCATCTAAACGTGAAGAAGTTGCGTAACACCAATACAATAAGTTGTCAACCTTACTTCCATAATAAATTAATGTGGTGAAAGATACATAAAAATCTGACAGTAAATTGCCTCTTATAGAGGAAACAAAATGTATATGTTCGGCATATTAACATTACGAAAATGTCTCTCAACGGATAATTAGTAGAGTAATTAGACCTGATGATAGTTCCATGATTAAGTCTATACAAAAGAAACAAATAGAGAATTTTTTGCAGATTCATTTCAGATAAACAGTACGAAATTTGTCATCAATCACAATATTTGTCTATAAATCATGGTAAACATATTTATTATCCCTAGAGGAGGAAACAAGCAGTCTATCCAAACTAAAAGCCAATCTAAGCCATATTGATGTATCAGTATTTCAACTATTTCGTTATAGAAAATCTGTCGAACCAAATGAATGAATTTACGATCGTCAAAAAATAATAGCATCTATAGTGAAGTATCGATGATATATTTAGAGGATTGCGACAACACGAGATATACATCAATGTATGTATATACTGATAGATAAGTAAGATGAAAATATAATAATATACATAAAAAACATGTTGAAATCAGGATAAAAATAGCAAATATGTGATCAACAATCATAAATGTGGGCACAACATTTCCCAGGATGGTAATTATGGACTAACGTCATAGAGTAATAGATGGTGAATAGAGTGGCCGTTCAACAATCGAGGTTTCTCAACCTATATTTACCTACAGTGTCACACCGAAAATTTAATCACATGTATAATATGTATTGTTCATATATGATTCGACCTTAACAAACATAATTTTTATCAAAATAATATTTATGGTTAGAATTATATGATTATATTAGAAATGCCAAAAGATTTATTTAGACGGCGTCGAGAAATCAATAAAATGCGACTATAGGAATTATTGGAATTTAATTTAATCTAAACCATTGTCATGTTTTACGTTGTATATATCGTCAACAGGAAAACACATATATTATAAATGTTCATTTACATTTTGTTTTGAATTCTATTTTATTAGACACAAATTAATATTATACTTATCAATATATTATTTAACGTGGATTTAATTTGCTTGATGTTGATGTAAATGCACTAAAACGTGACTATATTATTATATACAGTATTTCCTGAACTGTAATATTTTTTATAACAACGAAAAAAATCAAATTTCATTCACTATTTTAAATTACGTTCAAGATGTGCGTTAGGTAAAAAATAATTAACATCAAAATTTAGTAGTAAATTAACATCAAAATTTATAAAGAAATTAGGAGCAGTCTCAATAAAATCACAGTCGAG
>JANSTX010035376.1:0-13537 GCA_027564355.1 Penthetria funebris | reverse complement strand
ATTTTAACAGTTTTAAATGAAAAATCAAACAATAATAATTTTGATATGCATATTGTTCAGGTGTTGGTTTGCCTTAAAAATTGAATTATATAAATATGTATTAGTTAATCTATGTTTTACAATTTATATCAGGATAACGTTACCTTATTATTGCAGCTTCTAAATTACATGCAATTAGCTCACTTGGCTGATCAATAATGTTGATGGTATGAATTTCAATTGCCGGTGTATATATACTTTCATATCGATTTAATTCTTGTCGAATAAAAGATTCTTCATCATCAATTCGATTTTTATATCTATCGATTTCTCCCCTAAATAATAATAAATATTATTAGAATAAAGTGATTTTAAATAATCAATTATATAAATAGTAATTATTTTATGTAAAATTTTACACATTCGTATCAATACATTAATTTTTTACATACTTTAAAATAATATAAAGATCTTTCGATGATCTTGCATCTATTGATGTATCTTGACTATTTAAATCCTTCTTCAATAATACTACTTCACCGAAGACTTCAACAAATTGGGCATCTGGTAACGATTTATGGTAATTTGTTGAAACCAAATTTACCTTTATTGTTCCAGTTGGTAATTTGTATTTACTGCAAAATAATAATAATTTATTTAAATCATTAATTACAATTTTTAAAAAAAACATAAATGAACACTGAACCACTCAGTAAAATCTTTTTCATTTTTTTTGTATAATCAAGCCATGCTCACGCACAAAAAACCTCTGTTTATATGTTATTATTTTATTTGACTCATGGAATAGAGAATAAGAGGCCTTATATTCGATTTGTTTTCTGGATTAAAGTACCACCGTAAATTCGGTCAAGATATATGTCAATAAAAGCGTGTGATCGCGGCTTAAAGAAAGGTGTTAAAAGGTTCTCTTTATCGACTGGTTGTATATACATTTCAACATCTAAAACAAAAAAAAATAGAACCGTACATAAATACTTCTAAATACCAAGTATGTCGGTGAGATATCTTTTAGCCTGAGCACACGATAGAAGTTGACATAATTGTTGAGTTATCGGTGACACCCCATGGTGATAAAAATGGGCTTATTAACCTACAGATGTTATAGTCATGGTCACTTCATTTGCATGCTATGTAGTGGGGAACTCTCCACAAGAAATAATTCAATTTAAATCTAATGAAATCTTAAAAAAAAGTGCCCAAATAAAGTATATATTTACTTGTCTATTGGAATTTTAACATTTTCCAGAAAATAACCAGTTACTTCATCATATGTACATTTACCAATTACAGAACATTCACCATAATGCAATAAACAAAGATTATTGCGTGCGTAATAAATGTATTCAACTAGTAAATTTTTATAATAATCACAATATTTAGGACTAAATTGTAAAACAGAGTCGATGGTTTTCCACTGCATTGTTTTTTTTATTTATTTATATTTTTATTTTGTTTATTTACATTTTGCATTACATTACAAGATTGATTCAAATTCAAGCTATATATTGATGATTTTTCAGAAATTACTTAACAACTGAGTGATTTAAACGCATACATTATTATTAAATTGTAAATAAACGAATAGAGGCGAATAATTTTTGACATTTATTATTGATATATGTATTTAAATTAAAATAAATAAAAACGTGTTTCTTTTGATTTAAATTAAAAAAATGAATAAATCATTATGGACGGACTTAGAAAAACCTTTAAATACACATATT
Organism: Penthetria funebris; assembly: GCA_027564355.1. Lineage (NCBI taxonomy): Eukaryota > Metazoa > Arthropoda > Insecta > Diptera > Pleciidae > Penthetria > Penthetria funebris. Next base: position 11,813 of record JANSTX010035376.1, on the reverse strand, counting down.
ATGGATGTAATTATGAAGAAATTCAGATTTCTGAAAATGACACCAGTTCAAGTAAGTGGACCTTCTGTACAACACAATATACAATATTACAATAAGTGCAGGCTTTTACACCTTTACAAAAGTCAACAAGGTTTCAACGAACAAAAACATTGAAATGCATGTACTCAAAGTAGGACCTCAAAAATTAATATTTGGTCCTTTGCACCGTTTTCATCGATCAGGGGGTTAAGATGATGCATCAAGCATACGAAAAAGATGCTAAACGATCCATTGATCCATTTGACACTCAAATAGTTGGATCCTAATCGTTGAACATTTTAAGAAGACTCGGTACTATCCCATCATTTCACAGAATAATTTGAGCAATTAAAAAAAAATTAGGAAAAATAAATGTAATGTTCACATTCTGCCGATTAAAATATGTCTCTATAAATTGTGTGAATGTTACACCATCAGTCATCTAAGTAATATATAATAGAATTCATAGTTTTGTGCTAAGTGTCTTTTGTATATTTTTTTTTTCTTTATAAATTTTACACTTTTTATTATAGGCCGCAACAATACCATTATTAATGAAATCGAAGGATGTTGCTGCTGAAGCTGTAACTGGATCTGGTAAAACGTTAGCATTTATAATACCAATGCTTGAACTGTTATTGCGTCGTGCAAATGATGTTGAATGGAAACAAAGTGAAATTGGAGGCATATAATTATATAATTAATGTTTTAATTTTTATCTCATATAACGATTTAAACATATTATAGGCATAATATTGTCACCTACAAGAGAATTGGCATTGCAAACCAGTGAAGTACTTACACATTTTTTAAATCATCCGGAATTAAAATTCAATCAAAGACTTCTTGTTGGTGGTAATAATGTTGATGATGATATAAATTTCTTAAAAAGAAATGGTACACATATATTAATTTGTACACCTGGCAGACTTCTTGATCTTTTCGAACGAAAAGGAGATCTAAATTTAGCTGGTCGAATTCGAAGTCTAGTAATTATTATTTTTCAAATACTTTTTAATCAAATATTTCAACTAATTGATTTTTTTTTAAAAATTATTCTAGGAAATATTAATTTTAGATGAAGCCGATAGATTACTTGACCTTGGTTTTAAAATAACAATTAATACCATATTAGCATATTTACCAAGACAACGTCGTACCGGATTATTTTCAGCAACACAAACGAAAGAAGTTCAAGATTTAATGCGTGCCGGTTTAAGAAATCCAGTAACTGTTAGTGTCCGTGAAAAGGAAAGTTCAAGCACACCGTTACTATTACAAAATTATTATATGATTGTTGAACCGGATGAAAAATTTACGAAACTAATTTCATTTATAAATGAGAAGAAAATTGAAAAGGCAATGCTTTTTCTACCAACATGTGCTTGTGTTGAATATTGGTCTGATATATTACCGAAATTTTTAAAAAATATTACAGTTTTGGCATTACATGGTAAGATGAAAAATCGTAGAACTAAAATTTTGGAAAAATTTAAACAACTAGAAAATGTTTTATTATTATGTACTGACGTATTAGCTCGTGGTGTCGATATACTTGAAATTGATTGGGTTTTACAATGGGAACCACCATCGAATGCAGCAGCATTTGTGCATAGAGTTGGACGTACGGCCCGTCAAGGGCATGATGGTAATGCATTAATTTTAATATTACCAACAGAAGATGCATACATACATTTTTTACAACGTAATCAAAAGGTTATTTTAAAAGAAATTAATGTAAATAATTGCGATAGCGTACAAAATGTAAATAAAATTATTTATAATTTACAAATTCAAGACAGAACTGTTTTGGATAAAGGAAATAGAGCATTTGTATCTCACATTAGGGCCTATAGTAAACATGAATGTAATTATATATTACGTGTTAGTGATTTAAATTTAGGAAAAATTGCTACTGGTTATGGTTTATTGAAAATGCCGTTGATGCCTGAACTAAAAACAGCTGTTGCTAATGATTTTAAGGGTCCTGAATTTGAAATAGATTACACAAAAATTGTATATAAAAATAAAGAAAAAGAAATTTCAAGACAAAAAAAATTAGAAGTCTATCAAGAGACTGGCAAATGGCCGGGTAAGAAAAAATTTCAAAAGAAAACACAGGCATGGGAATTATCGAAACAAAAACGGGCTGAACAAAAATCAAAAAAAGAAGAACGTAAAAATAAGAAAAAGCTAAAAGTTAAAACTGAACTAATGGATAATGCAATTAGTAAGAAAAGAAAAGGAGCTTTTACTGAAGAAGATATTGCTGAATTAGCAAATGATATTCGATTATTTAAAAAATTAAGGAAAAAGAAGATAACAGATGAAGAATTTAATAGAGAAATGGGTATAGATAGTGATTGAAATAAATTTATTTGATATACATACTTGTTTTTATTAATTGATTATTTTAGTTTTTATTTAAATAAGACTCAAAAGTGCATAAACAAGAAACAACTGTACCGCATTTGAATTTATCTATAATTAACATTTCGTCGTACGGCCGAAAACAATTACACGTTATGATTACCACTTGGACGTTTATGTTCCATAGAATTGTTAAATGTAGTACACCTAATAGTTTGTGCAATATTTATAAGAACAAACAAGTGTGTCATTTAAATTTGATGAATTGAATATTAATAATTTAACATGTTTATTTCTGAAAAACATCAAATAAAAAAAAATTACAAATTTTTAATAAAACTAAACTTTTTAAATTTAACTAACAATGAATTTATAGAGCAGGTTGTACAGTTATATTCCTGCCTTCAAAATGATGAAGATTTCTATTTAATGCTGTATTATAACCATGTCGTGTACTGTATATAATAAATCCGTAACCTCTAGACATGCCACAATCTTTATCAAAAATTACTTGACCAGATGAAACATGTCCATATTTGGAAAAATACTGTATTAATTCCTTATTTCCTACTGACCATGGCAAATTTCCAATGAACAATTTTTGCAAATGTTTTACAATTTTTGTAGACATTGTTTTGAATTTTTTATATAAATTTTATTCTCTTGAAATTTCCAATAAATGTATTGTATGCCCTTCCATAAAATCTTGTAAATCAATACCTAAATTTTCACCCACTTTATCCAAATTAATATTGATACACTTAAGTTCCCACTTTTTCAATAGCGCTTCAATTGACCAATCCGAACTACGTTCTTGATATGTGAATATGAACTTTGCTTCTGGATTTTTATCCAAAATAAATGAAATGGTCACCAAAATATTTTCAAAAACAGTTGTATCATAAAAACAATCGGATCCAATTACAAGATCAAATGGACCAATGTTAAATGTTTCTTTTAAAAGAAGACCCCACGTTAAACCAATTACATCTATGTCTTTTCCAGGTTCAAGATTATTTAGCTTACAACATCGATGAATATGAGCTAATGATTTTGTTTGCGTTGCACTATCGCTTAATGTAACTTTTGCGCCACACTTTGCTGCTAATATACCAGGTAATGATGTGCCAGATCCAATTTCTAAAATATGTTTATTTAATAAAAAATCTTTTCGTTCCCATAAAAACCAAGCCAGTACTGGTGCACAAGGCCAAGTATAAAATGAATAGCCTGCCTTTAACAACTAAAAATATAAATCAAATTTCTGTGTATTAATTTTATGTTTTTAAATATTTTTTTTTTTAACTTATTACAATTATTCTCAAAGATAACTTGGGGAACGAACGGGTAACTAAATAACATTAAGAACATTTTGTATGCATGAGTAAGTTTCTTTGCCATGTCAATTGATTCATAATAGAATATTGAATATTTTATTACACTATCAAATGTATTATTACACAAACACTATGAGACTCATCTTATTGAATTTGAAAATATTGGCAAAATCTAATTAATTGACTGTAAAAAAACTGAGTTTAATACAATACAGAAGTTGGGAATTTATCGAAATATTTACGTAATTGGCACATTTATCCATACAAACACGACATTGAAATTGTATGTGAAATTATAGCACAATCTTTTGCTTAGTCAACATAAACATTTAATTAATTGTATACTTAACCAAAAATACATATTTATAATACCTCTGGAATAGGAATTAATAAATTTTCTGGTTCATCAGAATTTTTATTTCGTGATGTAAACACAAAATTTTTAATTATTTCCTTTTCATCTGACATTTGGTCTTTTATTGAATATTACATCGCACAATTAGATTGCGTCTATTTTGATAAATAAGTATGTTTAATTCCATACTGCACAGGAACGGTTAAAATTTTATTTGTTTACAATGAAAATGTAAATTAAACTCCAAAAATAAACAATTCTTTAAATTCCAATTAGTTTTTTAAAATAAAAAAAAATATTTTTAGACGAATATAAAAAATTAACTACAATATAATTTTCTGTTTGAAAAATGCGCATGAAAACGTAGCGGTTAAATTCTAATACCAACATAAATTTTAACCGATAAAAGTGTACACAAACAATGAAATAAAAACAAAATGAAAAGAAAAGTAGGAAAAGAGAAGCGAATCATAAACAAATTATGATTATGACTCGTCTTGTCAAGCAAATTTTTAATTTATATTAATTGAATAATAAGAAAATTGTAATTAAAAGTAATTCTTGTGACATAAAGTGTGTATTTATATTGAAATTACTATTGCATGTAATGGTATTCACTAATTTATTCGGCGATATGCAGACAATGTCCAAAATTGAAAATGGGAAAAATCGAGGAGTCAAAATCACTAATATTGGAATCTTATATAAGGCATACGAGAAATTCTAATCAAAATAAACAAGCTTGTGAAAAGAAAAAGAAGAAAGATTCAATCAGACGGGTAAATATAATACTATTACTGTATTCAATGCATCCCATAATCTTGATGCAACATAATTTTATTATAATATAAAGTAATAAAATTAATAATATAAATTTATCGCATTTACTATATTCATATACACCACCATAACCTATAATTAGATAATAATTCTGAGTTAATATTCATTTTATTTATTTAAATTATATAAACTAAGTAAATTTATAGTGTAAAACATGCGCTAGATTAACTCATTTAATAATAAAGGAAGTGAAAATACAATTAACCGGTCTTTATTTCAATTTATACAGCAAAAGACTTTTATTCGCAATTTAAGATCTTTAGCCTATTAATGTTAAGTTTTAGGATAATATTAATTATCAACAAATAGAATGATCAAATAACAATTTGTTTATTCAACACATCTTTGCCATCCACGTGGTATCGCCGTAAATCCGATCACACTATATGTTAAAGGTAAATATTAACTTTGTCTTGTATGTCTATTTGGTGAAAAATATCTAACTTTTTTTTATACCACTGGTCTATTAAAATATTTAGTTGTAAAACCGGTCGCGACTATAATTAATTGTAATATTTTCCAATCGAAAATCTAATTTTATGGCTGCTTTTTTTCATAAACTTTCACATGAATTGGCTATTGTTGACATTTGATGTTACATATAAATTAGACGCGATAATTTAACATTGTATTACAACCCCTATTCAATCACTGTTATGGTATGAATGTTGGGCACGAAAAAAATAAATATTCATGATCTCAGTCATATGGTATGCCCTGGGATTCAACTGTAATTTTTTCTTTTATTTATTACTATTTATTCTATTTTAGGTGACACTAATTTTAAGAAAATCAGAAAAACTTCGAACAGCCGATGAAATTAAAATTTTAGAAAACTGTTCTGATATTGTTAAGCAAATTTTTCAACGGAAGGAACGAATTCAAGAAACGAAAGATCGTATATTGGAAAAAGAAGACGCAGTTGATGTTATAGAAAAGAAGGCAAAAAAATTAGCAGAAATTATTTCACGTGCACGACATTTAATATGTTACACAGGTGCTGGTATTAGTACATCAGCATGTATACCAGATTATAGGGGTAGTGAGGGAATTTGGACACAACTTCAAAAGGGCAAAGAATTAAAACAATATGATTTGTCATTGGCCGAACCAACATTTACCCATATGGCTTTGTATGAATTACATCGTCGAAAAATTCTTCAATATATTTTATCACAAAATTGTGATGGTTTACATCTTAGATCGGGTCTACCAAGAGATTCATTATCTGAGATACATGGTAATATGTATATTGAAGTTTGTAAATATTGTAAACCAAATGTTGAGTATTGGCGTTTATTTGATACAACCGAACAAACAGCACGTTATTATCATAAAACAAATCGTCGATGTCATAAATGTAGTAAACCATTAATTGATACAATTGTGCATTTTGGTGAACGTGGCAGCTTAAAATGGCCATTAAATTGGGACAGTGCTTCTAGGCATGCTGAAAAAGCTGATGTTATTCTATGTTTGGGTTCAAGTTTAAAAGTATTAAAGAAATATCCATGGTTATGGTCAATGGATGTACCAAAAAATAAACGTCCAAAAATTTATATTGTTAATTTACAATGGACACCAAAAGATAAAATGGCTGCATTAAAAATTAATGGAAAATGTGATGATGTTATGAATTTGGTAATGAAATATATGAATATTAAGGTACCATTTTATAATCGTTTAAGGGATCCAATATTTGCACATGCTAGTATATTATTACCCGAAGAATTTCATACAGTTACACAACCAATGCTTCAATCACATCACATCGAAGAACAATTGAATGGATTAAAGTTTGAATGTGTTGAAAATAAGACACATTTAAATGATTTTGATAAAAAAAATGTTCCATTAATTACAGACAAAGAAATCGTTCCTGATGTAATTCCAATCAATAAAATTGTACAAATTTCTCCTACATTCGATACAAATTTAGAACATTCAAAGAAAAATTCATATTCATCAATAAATATCATAAATGATAAAACATTCAGTAATGATGGTAATGATGACATACATTTAGAGAATTTAAAAGATTACAATAATTACGAAAAAGACAATAAATTATTGTCAAAATCATTGTTAGATGATAAAAGTAAATGTTTAAACTCAACAGAATCGATTAGGGATGAATTAAACGATAGTAATGCACGAATTAATGGTAAGTTTACGAAATATATAAAATTTAAAGATAAAATACTTGAATATGAAATGTTGGAATAATTTTCTCCCTCTATATTCTTACTAAATTACGAATAAATAATATTAATAACATATATTATGTTATGAATTGCTAGCGACGAAATAAATTGTCGACTATCATCAAGGTTACTCGCCCCATATTTAATTCCACGCTGTTTTACCGATAATGTCAATATATCACAGTAATGACGTGTGTGATCGTTGATGTTGAGCAGTCGTTTGAATGGCAAACCGCCATTGTATATGTTATTTGTCGACTTCAAACAGGCATTCGATAGTATTGATCGTGGTATGATGTAGACAATTCTAGAAAGTTATGGAATACTCTGAACCGCCAGTTATAAGATGAGGTCTTACCGGTCGACTTGCACATATTGACTTCTCTGTCGACACTTGTTTGCTTTGGAACGACTTGTGAAATACAGCTCACAATTCGGGGCTAAAAATCAATGTTTCAAAGATGAAACTAATAAAATTGGTATGCCGAGGAGGTGTTCACTTGCAGTCAACGGCGTGGTAATAGATGATATAGTCGGTTAGAAAATTTATAACCTCCATGTAATTTCGATATAGAAATATGCAGTTTTGTTTGTGGACTTGGTGAATAAACAATTTACCAATAAAATATATAGTCAAAGCTCTATATATCAATCTACCAAATTCTTTAAATATTTAACATACATTATATTCACAATATATTAGAACTAATGTAGTTCCAATTATTAAATTAAGTTTTGGATTTTGTTATTATACGAATAGAGAAGTAAATAATTTTATTTTTAATTCATTTAGGTAATATCGAACAAATTAAAGACAATTTTGAAGCTACAAATGATCCTACTATAAATTCACAGACACATATTGATTTACAATTAAATTCAATAAATCACAATGAAATAAATAATATTAAGAATAGGGATAATATACATTTGGAATTAGACTGTACAACTACATCACAATTGAATGTTGCAAATAAATTAAATACCGAAATGGAATTACCGCCATTATGTTATACAAAAGAATATTTGGGCCAGCGTTTACAAATGAAAGAACATTTTAAAAATAAACTACTTAATTTTAAAAATAATATTTTAAATCAAACAACATTGTTTGCACAACCAATCTGTGATAGCAAACATTTAAGCAATAGTTTAGTATCGCAAAAATCTGTAATGCATAAATCAATTAATCTATTTGAACCAATTAAAATGTTTCAACAGAGTAATTTATGTAATGATGTAATCGACAGTATTGATAGTAGTAATATTAGTAATTTATTTATAAAAAACAATTATGGATTTAAGTTTTTGACTGAAGAAGGTAATCTAATATTTTCGTTTTTTTTTTGTTTTTCGTTTTTCTTTTAATGAAATAAATTATATAAATATTTATTTAACATTTTTTATTTTACAGACTATTACAAAACGTTTTATGATTATTATAAAGTAATTGAAGGAAAAACTTCACCACATTGGTATGATATAAATTATGCATATTCTGGTTTGCATAGTATAATTTATCCACCACCCACCGAAGTTGATATATGGGGAACGATAATTATTCCGATATTTCAATTAAATCGCAAAGAAGCTGATTGTGAATTTTGTTTTGATAATTATGCCGATTATAATTGTCAATTTTATCATTCATTGGAAGCAGAATTTCGGCATCCATATACACGTAAAGGGAAATTAATGTTATGTGAATGTTGTGATTATTCGGATAATGATAATGATAATGTTGATAATCTTGATAATATTGGTAATGTTGCTGTAATTGATAGTGAACGAAAATCAAATGAAATCAAAGATGAAAATTGTGCCAAATTAGAATTAAATGTTAAAATACAACCGGGTTGGTATGGTAAAGGTTATCGAAAAACAAAACGGAAGAAAAAACGTAATAGCCAATTAACATATAAATTAAATTAAATTAAATTATTTTATAGATTTATATATATAAGTAAATTTTGGTTTTCTATTTAATTAAGTTAAGATAATTTTATTTTGATAGAATGTGTTTCGATTAATGTAATTTTTTGTGTATTGTCCTTACTAGATTGTCTATTTGTATTTGATATTATTTTTTATAAATAAGAGTAAAATTTTGATTGCCTTGTTTACATTAATATTATTGTTTATATTTTACTATAGAATGTGTTTAAAACACTATGTTATTATCAAGAATATATCCATTACAGCAAGAAGTAACTTCGATAAACATAACATATGTTATGTGCATTTAATATGTGCAATCTTTTAGATGACAACAAAAATCATGAAATTTTGCCATTGACAAATAATATGCTTAGCAGAATTACGTGATTGTAGAGCACAAAAGACAATGAAGTATACCATAAAATCCAATATAATTACAAAGGTATATCAATAAATTAAAAAATTAAATAAATAAATCGATCTGCTGGACGCATAAATGAGACGAGGTAGTAGGTCCACGTTTTAATTTGGGTAATCGTTTAGTATATGACAGCGATTGCAGAGACCAGAACACAGTCGCAAAGTTGATGGTATAAGTAACGACAGCAATGCGATGGATGGATGAACAGAATATACGGACACAATATGGTCAACTGGACAAAGAGGTTGGTAAAAGTGGACGTTGGGAAAAACAACCATTTTTTTTGAAAATATTGCTGTTCGGGTGCAATACGCTGCAAATTCATACAACTAGTAGGAACATTTTGCTGATCTCAAATGCGGTTCAGCAAATGGAAAGATAGACTGAGTACTTTTGAATAGACCCGAAGTTCAAATTGCTCAGAGTTCGGTTGACCGACAAAGAAATTATACTCCCATTTCGTGTTAAAATCAAAGTCGAATTATAACATCTAAAGGGTGGTAAGGCCAGCCGACGACAATAACATATCACCCCCATTACATTAAAATTGGATCCCATTATTAGTAAAATGTGGCTGTGATATTTCAACGTTATGAAAAGAGAGGTTTAAAAATTAAATACATTTCTGAAAAATGGTAACTTGAGTATATGCGAAATCACCTTGCTGAATACTATAAACAAGTTACTTAACCATTGTTGTGCACGAAAGGATCAGATCAAGAAGTTGGAAGTATGCTGAAACCTGTGTACTCTTCTTCCTTATAGGTCTTACACACGGACCATATCAATATATTAAATTTATAGTTGAACAGTCGATTGAATAGCAAACACCATCCATCTAAACATTTACGCCTCTATGACGCATGTAACATCAAATCTAAAATCAAATGACTATAATTGAAATTTACCAGCTAGAAAATATATAGGATCAATCATAATTATCCAGTTACACATTTGAATATTTCAATAGAATGGTGCAGAAATCCTCACCCACCTAGTTTCATGTTGAGATGTTTTTTTAAACCAGTTGACATTACTAACATACATTGTGATCGAATTGCCGGTGACACCGCGTCGAGGTAAAGATTGGTCAAGTAACATCGATGATAGTCAGTCACTTCATTAGTCAACATGCAAGTATGAACAGCCAAAACCAATTCAGTTTCAATTTCATAGTGTCTTATTTTATCTTCATTATTTAAACAATATTCTATCCAATTGTTTTTTTTATTCCAGTTGTCCGGTAAATTCGACGATACCAACATAAAATATAAAGTATACGCTTTTGGATATTCTTACGCCAATAATACAAATTTATACAATATAGATTTTTTTTTATCCATTTGATGTGAGGATATTGACGACCAAACAAAGAATGGATAAGTCATCAGAGGTCGAATCATGAGGTTTTGGATTTGAATTCTCTTGTTGAGTTTGCAGATTTATTTGAGAATTGAAGTCTTACCATCCAATAAACCATAGACTTTTCTTGTTATATCTTCCAAGTGCGGTCATTACCTATAAAAGTAAGCTCGTGATTTTAGACTTATTTGCAATATAGAAATAAGTTGCAAACACAATTGTATATATGTTATTTATCGACTTTAAGCAAGAATTCGATAGTGTTGATCATGGTAATATGGGGACGAAATAGTAGAAAGTTATGGAGTGATGAATCTGATCTGCGGTCTATATCGTGATTTACAATGTAGTCGTGGAAGACATGGGTGTTTTTTTTATGTGTACATTCGTTATTATTGTTATGATCAAAGTAAATACTGAAATGCAGGATAACAGATGAGATCGACGATATTTTTCTGCAACTGAGTTAGATATGAGGGTAAAATTGAAATGACTTGTTAAATACAGCTCACAAGTTTTGTCTAAAGATTCGTGCTGAAACAGATGCAAATACAATAAACAATGTGACAAAGAACCGTCATTAGTGGAGTGAACTGAAGGTACTGGTCAGAGATTGTGATTAATGGTGGTTATTCGTTGAAGCCGTATACACCCGAGTTGATCATGATGATGATGATGATAATGACGACGACACGAGAACGCTATATGCAGGAGTTGCTGAAATGGTGAGACAATATGCCATCTGAATAGTATCACTTCGCCCCATTTGGTATATTTAAAAAAATAATAATAAAATATAATATTTTCCTATATAAAAATTTAATGTAAATACTAATTAATAAAACATAGTTTAGCGTTTTTATATAATTTATTAACTAATTCATTGCAATTCTGATGTTCATAAAAAAAGTGGCCAACTTTTATAGTCAATGATTTAGTACAGTGTGACTTCTATATATATATGTAAA
>JANSTX010035365.1:0-10466 GCA_027564355.1 Penthetria funebris | reverse complement strand
AACTGGCCTATGAGCAACCTGAACTTCGGGTCTATACAGTAGGTCACAAAAGTATTCGGTCCACCTTTCCATTTGCTGAATCTTATTTGAGGTCAGCAAACCGTCCATAAATTGACGTTCAGTTATAAAGCGCCTGTTGTTTGAATTTGCAGCGAGTTGTTTCGTTTATTGTTGCCACGTTAATAACAGAGAGAAGTAGTCAGTAGCAACGTTAAAATTTTATGTGATAAAAAACTAAAATGATAGCATTGTATACATAATATATTTTTTGTAACATATCTCAAAGATCTTAAAGTTATTTTTGTTTTTTAACAATCTTTTTATTTTTATTTAATAGTACCTTTTCCTTACCACTTGTTTTTAATTGACTATTTGGTTTTTTCACCAATTTTCTGTTAATTTTTAAACAATCTGTAGTTGAAACACTTTCGGATTGTACAATTTTTTTGTCTACAAGTTTTGTATTCTGCTGTTGTTGTAATTGTGACTTGTTTAGTTTTTGTAATTGTTTAACATTTTTTCCATTTACAATGGGTTTCTCAAATTCATTAACAACGTACTTTAACTTATCGTTTTCTCTACGTTTTTTTGCTGCAATTATTTCCTCAGCTGTAAGTTTCTTTTTCTTATTTACAATTACATTATTTTGTTCTTTATCGCCAATATTTGTGGCATCATCATTTTCTTGTTCATTTGTATCATCTTTACTAATTGCATCGTCATTATTATCATCATTTTCATCATCACCACCAGCCGGTATAACATCAGAGAATTTCTTCAGTTTGGCCACAAAAAAACCATCCATATTATGTGTATGTGGATAATAACGTTTTGTTAATTTCATACTTGGATGAAAACGATATTGACGATAATTAACAAAACCATCGGTTCCAAAATCTAAGCCAGTCGATACTAATTTAACATTACGTTTTTTCAATGCATAATCAATAACCCATTCATTTTCTTCCGGTAATATTGAACATGTTGAATAAACCAAATAACCACCAGTTGCACTCTTTGAATTTAAACAATCAATTGCATTTATAAGTAATTTACGTTGTACATTATAACAACGTTGTATATCACTTTCTGATTTTGATGTTTTAACACTTGGATCTTTTGATACAACACCGGTACCGGTACAAGGGGCATCTAATAGTATTCTATCAAAACCGGTCATCATTGTTTTAAATTTACAACCATCTTCACATGATACAATTGCATTAATAACACCTAAACGATGAAAATTACCGACAACAGCTTTCAATCTATCACGATTTAAATCATTTGAAAATAAAACACCAGTATTTTTCATAATAGCTGCAATATGTGAACTTTTGCCACCCGGTGCTGCACACATATCTAAGATACGTTCATTTTCTTGTGGTGCCAATGCCATTACCGGTAACATACTTGATGCACCTAAATTAATAAAAAAAAAAAACAATCAATAAAAGTAGGTTATAACACAAGTTTATATATTAATCATTCATATCGATTGGTGTAATAAACTAATCGGACAGTGTTTTTAGAACAAAATGTCCAATTTAATCTAAGGACGATTTGTTGATCTCAAATTAGGTTCAGCAAATAGAAAGAGGGTCCAAAGTTTTCAACTCATTCAGAGTTCAACCGAAGACCGATACTACAAGACGATTCACGAAGTCTGCTCCAAATCATAGTTAAATCAAATCTGCATTACAACACCTAAAGAGGCAATAGGGCAACTGATGTCGATATCATAGCACCCCAACATATTAAAAGTTTACTTGGATAGCATTACATCTATATTGGATCCCAATATTTGTCAAGTGTGGTCACCTGATGATATTGTTGATATTGTGAGTTGATAATCAAATTGATAAAAAAGATAACTTAAGTGAAAACTAGTGTGGAATTTATATGCGATCTCTATATCATGATTCATAATGTAGAGTTGAGTTTTGCATCGAATAAGTTTTGGTGATATATTTTATGTACATTCGGGTTGTAAAACAGGGATATATAATCTAGGACTTGGTTATGATCAAGGCAGACGCTGATGATATCTGAAGAGATCGTCTAACTGCCGTCTCCTTGAATATTTCGACTTCGCAGACGATATTTTTGTCTGCTATCACAAAATCAGTCAGACATGACGGTTAAATTAGAACGACTTGTAAAATACAACTGACAAGTCGGTCTAAAGATGAATGTTTCAAAACCGAAACTAATGTTGATTGGTATGTCTTTGAAATATTTATTCACTTGCGGTCAGTGACAAAGAAATAAATCTGACTTCCAATAGTTGGGAAGTTTTTTGACAATTGATTTGAGTGTAGAAAAAAAAAAGTTGTTCCACACATATTTCGGCAAATGTTTTGTATAAAGAATAGAGTCTGCCGATTGTCATAAACTTCATGCATGGCTGTGAAACTTAAAAGTTGACACATATTCAAGTTATCGTCAATAGGTGCATCAAGCGAGTACTTAAAATTTGCTGACCAAATACAATATGGAACGAGAATTTTTGTAGGCTGGCATATTTGGAGACGATAAACAGGAAAGTCTTGTTTAGCTGACCAAAAACTTCTGCGAATATATTTCTAAAAGTATTCGCCCATTTAATACACTCACCTTACATTATGTGGTTTAAGGTGATGTAAAATAATCAAAGTTAAGAAAATAATAAAAAACAAAAAAAAAACGGAAAAATTACCTTGTATCATATAATGTCCAGCAAAATATTCCGGAGTTGCACCCAATGGTACTTGTGAATTATAAATAACTAAACCAACTTTTGACCATTTACCAATTGGATCCAAATTTACACCACGATTAATTAAAGCAGCCGCCAAATCACGTCTACGTGTTTTCAAACTATTCGTTCGTATGGTTAACGGACGTTGTAATTCGGACGATTCCAGAAATTCCATTAATTCATTTAATGGAAAGATATCCATTAATTTACCCATTAAAAATTCATTATAACTATAATACGTACATAAATCTTTTATTAAAACATCTAAATATTCTGCTCGTGAACGGTCTTGTTGACGATATTTACGGAAATTTGTTAAAACCAATGATACATCACGAATACGTTGTTGAATATCGTGTAGTGTTAATATTTTATCTTTTTCATTGCCCTGTTCATCGATTTCGGTTGGAAATGCGAATACATCATGCGTTGATGTATTCAATTTTAATTCTTCTTCGGCTAATTTTGCCTCTTTTTCTTGTTTCATTTTCAATTTCTTATTTGCCTTTTCAATTGGCAACAAATCATCTTCATCATCTTCCTCATCATTATCATCATCACCATCTTTAATGGTTGAATTTTTTTTCACAACTTTATCGTCTTTTTCATTTGTATCCGAATCTGTTTCAAATAAATCATCACTATTTTCACCACCGTCATCATCATCATCGTCCATATCTGATAAATCATTTAAGTTGCTAATTTTTAATGAATTTTCTTCATCATCATCATCATCATTTTCTTCGTCGTCATCTTCTTCTTCTGCTTCTTGCATACTATCATCATCGCTATCTCCAGTATCGGTAACTTTATTTTGTTTATTTTTTATTTGTTTTCCATTTAATTTTGGTTTAACTTTTTTTGTTAACCAATTTTTATTATCATCTGTAAATCCTGCTGTTGTATGAATTACATCATTTTCTTCATTGGAATCATTTTGCATTTCATCATCGCTATAATTAAAATCTTTATCAATTTCTTCTTCATCATCATCATCATCGTCATCATTACTGATTATTGGTTGATTTATTGGCATAACATTTTTCGTCTTTGTTTTTTTATTACTATTTTTTAATAACATAACAGCTTTCTTTTCATCTTTTTTCTTCAGACGTTTTGTTACACGTTGCTTTTGTCTGTGTGATAAATTCGTTGCTGATTTTTGTGGTAGTTCTAAAAAAAAAAAAAAAACTGTTTGGTAAACCGTAATTTATCACCGATCCACATGTAAGTGTGGAAGGCAAAATTAAAGTATTCTTAAAATTTTAAGTTTTCGTCAATGGTACCTGACATACATACTCGCCAAATATAATTTTAAACGAGAATTTGTGAAGATAGGCGGATCTGGTGGCGATGAACGGAATGGCCAACCGAAGAAAGTGGAATTTGGTCGGTCGTACAATCGGTCGGTGAAATTGCAAAAGATTCACATGACTGGAAACCGCAAGTGAAGGTGGTAATTGTCAATGCGACTGTATATATTTTAAATTTACAAGATAGTGAGACTTTAACGATACTGCCTTAATTTACTTCATATTCTCAATGAGTATTATAATGGAAAATATTGGTGGAAATTGGATATAAACGGTGCCATCAACGGTGGTGACTAGAAACGAAAAGCGAATTCATGTAGCAGAAACATCACTATAGTGTTTATTTTAAATGTAAAACTAGTGGCATGGAAATGCCTTAATGCTAAATTAACCATAAAATACGAAATAAGTCAATACCAAAAATAGAAAGATTTAACAATATCTTTAAAATCAAAATATATTAATGTAATATTTAATTCAAAGTTAAACTGAACACCAGATGAAGATGGCAGTTTTCCATAATATTGACGTAACATCAGATTATACACTTAAAGCCTGCACATTTTTTTATGAATATATATTATTGCTGTGCATTGAAGTTGAAAGTGAAGTAGTCGACTAATATCTTGAGATTGCACAACCTAGTTTTACACGACATAGGTCAATTTTATGGTATGTGATCGTCAGTATAAAAAAAATATATTAGTGCCTCGTTGTAAACTTGGTAAACGAATAGATCTATAATTCTAAGTCATATAGAAAATGGAATAGCGCAGTAGACGACTTACTTACTATTTTAATCTTCAGTAACAGATATAAATACAAAATATAAACATATACAACAATAGAAAAGGATACACATAAAAAGCACTGACCTCAGTTGATATCAATTGTAATCTTTATTATTTATATCATATCTTATCTTGGAAAAGATACGATGTCAAGTTGTATTGAATCATCATAATATTTCACCAGTAGTAACCTTTACGCTGCAAGATTGCATATGATGGTACACAATAGCAAAAAAGTATACTGTAAGTATATGTAAAAAAAAACGTACAAGGTATAGTTATACAGATAAGTGACGATATAACGTTGCGAAAGACAAAACAAAAAGAAGGCGATATAATTGTATGTTCCCACTTAATCATCTAAATTCCTTGTATGTTTATCTTCATTGGACAACATGCACATGATGATTTGAAGATCAACTACAATCGACACCTTGAATATGCTTTCGTCAGGTAAGTTTCACTTCATATCTTCATGAATTTCATAATTATCAAAATGTTGGAAAACTAAACGGTTTTAAATCAGTTAAGTATTGATTGTAGTGTAATATGGCTGTAAGCAAATTCAAACGGAGATTTGTACCTTGGAAATGGCACAAAAATCATATCAGATAAAATGAATAAGTAACGTGCGATTATTACGACCAAGTACAATATAATAGCACTAAAGTGCAACGTTACACAGTCATGAAATTTAAAAACTTTCAATAATCCAGAAGCAATGTGAAATATGATCCAGAAGAAACTATCGGTTGGTATTATACGTCACTGTCATAACGGTCTTCAATCAAACTTGATCATCATAAAAAAATAGTAAGCAACTCGGGAATGTCATTTGTTCCACAGAATACAATCCAATATTTTAAATCGAATCGGGAAAGTACCATCAAATCAAGAGAATGCACTTTAAGGTTATGTATAAACAATGAAATCAATTTTTTTTTCTTAGAAAATTACAATCATTAAATAACCGCATTTTATTAAGAATTTACTTTTTTATCTTTCGCGGTTTCTAAATTAATCAACTTACCAGTAATTTTTTTACTAAAAATTGGAGCCTTTTGTTTTTTAGTTTTTCGTCCCGGTCCCATTTTTGGCTTTTCTGTAAACATTCCCTTTCGACCCATTTTTCTAGATTTTTGTTTAACTTTTCGTTTCGCAAAATAACTTTTTATTGATAAGTACTTTTTAAATAGATTTTATTAAAATTTATTTAATTGAAAATATAAAAAAACAATGTACATAACATACACAGCAACAGTCAGCACGGCTACAAAATAAAAATTATGACAACACCACACACGTGTATGAACTGTCATTTATATAGCAAGTGAAAATACTTCATCTTTGTTTTAACGAAATAATTTATTTGCTTTGGATTCAGCCAGTACCAAGATAATTTTTTGTATATTAATAATATGCTGAAAATGTTTTTACATTTAATTATATGAAATATATATTTAATAATATAAAGATTAGATTTGAGAATTATTGAATACTTTTGGTGTAACAAAAACAAAAATTTTTTAAACAATTAAACATCATTGTGAATCATAAATAAAAAAATGTGGAAATTTTCAATTCGTCACTCAAATCGTAATAAATCGCATGACAACATTGTAAATTAGCCCAACTATTTACAAAACTTTCCAAACCAATTCATCTTTATGGTGCCACACTTATAAATGTCAGAAAAGTGTAAGAAAAATTTGTCTTTTATAATAAAATTTTCTAAAAGAAAAATATATTTTTCCTTAAATTTTAAACTTAATTTCATCAATTTATATAATAGTAAAATTACCAATTTATTCATATAAATGTTATTTATTCATAAAATTTAATTTCTCTGATAAATTGGACATTTTACAATAAAGTTCTGATTTTTGGCGCGCAAAAATCAGTAACAATAAAAAAAAGGAAAAGAATTTGGGCGTCTATTTTAAAAAATATATTTTTATGGTAAATAATTTTAAATTAAACTTACAATTAAGTGAATTTTTTAGTTTTATTTTTTTTATTTTATTTATGGCAATATCTGACCTGTGTATTTTGATTTCTAGAATAATACAATGGAAATTAAAGAACCTATAACAGATGAATCAATACAAAATAAACATCGTGACATCTGTACAGAATTGGTATCATTAAGTGTAATCGAAACATCTTGGGAAATATATCAACAAATTCGCAATGATTTTATTTTAGAGGTAATTTATAAAATAAATATTTGTGTGATGGACATATAGAGTCGTATGATTGAAAATCATCAAACCTTTGCGATAACATTTGCATGGATACGTGTAAAGTTTTTGGTGGAATGAAAATTGGAGGGAAAATTATAATGTCTTTGTCTCAATGTTTCAGGACACGACTTTGCACTCTATATGTGTCCTTTAATGTATTTAACTATACAGACACATACATGCCTGTAATCCAATTTTATTTACAATAAACAACCAGAAAATATCAGCTGTACGATCTTAATAAAAAATATTTTATGGTTGTTTTATTGTTAATAAAATTGTCAGTCATCTCATTAATATGAATTTTTTGACTGTCTCAAAGTAAGTTACCACTTATAGTACAGTACGTAATTTCGGGTTTATTATATGAACCGTTACTGGTGTATATGTTACTTTATTTTAATATATTTTTTTCCATTCATTAACTTTAATGTTCCGCATTCTTTTGAAATTTTGATACTACATTTTTCACGATACTTCTGTTGCTTATCATTATGATCATCACCATCATTATTTCAACCTTAAATCCGTTCAGTAGCAAAGATGATTAACGAACAATTGCCATTGTTCACGATTTCTAGCAAGCACCTCCACTCCCAATTCACATATTACCACTCTGGTACCAGCTTCTTTAATGAGTGTTCTTTACCACATTATTTGTTGACTACTATGTATTCTACCACCATGTGGATTCCAGTCTAATGCATATTAAGCAATTATTGACAATGACTTGGATTTGTGACATGATGGTAATTTGTCTTTTTCCAAGTCTTGATGCCACACAATAGTACCGATAAGTAATTTAACCTTAATATACGTAATTTGTGCTTACGTGAAATTTATGTCAACTGTCACACCTCATTTAGCATTTCGATGCCTTGTGTGCGTGATTCGACATCTCAGTATCGCCATATATCTTGTAACATAACTTCTCACATATTTACGAATATCAAGATGACATATCATCGACAAACTAATATTCATTAGTTTTATGTTATAGTTTTAATAGATTTATGCATTGACCAACTATATTTGTGTAGAAACTACAGATTTAGCCGCCGCCTCTATTTGCGCCAACAAACATATGTCGTCGGTAAAGTGAATACCTTCAAGTCGTTTGGTTATAACATTTGTTTCGTTTATTTACCTTTACAATAACCGAATCTAAAATGAGTGGGAACATAATGAGTGGGTGACAAAATACATCGCTTCTTAAGTAAGCGTTTGTGAAATTATTAGTCGATAACTATAGAAAACTATTGATTGTAATACAAGGGTTGTTATTTATATTTCTGGCCTAATAATAAAAACACATATATTAAAATTTGTCATTATAAATTATTCGACTTTTTTTGTTGTTTTGCCGAATTTTTTCGAAGACTTCTTCTGACAAACAAATAGTTGTGTGTACCATTCAGCATTGACCGTCTTACGTTGCTCTGCCATTGTAGCCACATGACCGCTGTCGAAGAAACATGCAACCATTTGCTTTGATGTGCTTCTTCCGCGAACAACTTTTGTTGAATTTGGCTCGTCTTGGAAAACTCATACTGTCGATTGGTGCTTTATGTCGGGCTCATATGCACAGATCCATAGATCCATGATTCGTCAGCTGTGCAAATATTAAATATAGAGTATTTGATGCACCATGATCATATTTTTTCAACGCTTGCTTGCACCAATGATGTTTGTTCATACTAATGTTCAAGGATGAGTCAATCTGACTATATGTTACATGACGATTTTGCATTATTAGTTCACATACAGAATCGATGGTTTTTGGCACTGCAACTGATTTTATACGACCATCACGAAATTCGTCTTGAATTGAATGTCGGCCACGATTGAATTCATTGTACCCGCTTTAACTGTGCAGTAGGATGTTGTTTCATCGCCATATAAGAAATTTAGTTCATCAACGCATTCTTGTCTCGATAATTCATGTCGAAAGGTGTGATAAAAATTGGCACAAAAAAGTTCACGATTAATTCCATTCATTGGCCGAAATATATAAATAGTGATGGTAACTCAAAACGTTCTAACTACTGTTATACTAAAAAAATGTTAGTGTTAGTGTTACCAAGGCCAGAATTATGAGTAGCAACCTATGTATTAGCAAATAATTTATTTATACAAACAAAAATTAACCTGGTAAGAACAACGTAAAGGCATTTTGTGACCCATTTTATTGTTGTAATCATTGCTTAAATTTTAATATTCGGGATTTAAGGGGAACCTGTGTGCCAAATTCCAACCTTCCTTTTATTATAAGTAGAGATATTTGAGTTCACATTTGATGTTACATGCATGATAGAAACGATAAACTAAACATTCTAGAGTTGTTCGATGCACCCATGTGTTGTACAGAAAAAAATGATGTATAATTAGTCATTAATGGAGTGACCGACTAGCATCTTAAGATTACTCAACCCATGGTACGTTTTTAAATATGATTGCAATTTATGTCATTTGTATAGAGTGTGTCATGATCACAAAAGTATAGGTTTAATATTTTGTTTGTAGACTTGGTGTGTCAGAATCTCATCAACAAAATATATATGGTTTTGACTTTACAAATCTACCGAATTATTCAAATCATTATCCGACTAACTGCGTAAAAAAACAGTATATTAGAAACTAACGTGGTTCTGCAGTTGACATTTGACCTTATATGGGTATTGACAAATGACAAATTAACATCGTAATACCGCCCTATGCGCCATTGAGCCACATAAATCGACATTACAATGATTATGATAATTTCTTTATATTATAAAAAAAAACTACCGAAGAACATGTATAAATTCGAAAATTGATTAGAGTGGTTTTGAATTGAAATAGTAGTTTAACTATCTATGCCTATTTTGAAGACCATAATTAACTTTACCTTTTGGTAACGAGTACAGAAATTTTATGTTGAAATTACACAGTATGTGTTGGTTCACCTGTTTCTATTTCTCTTGATAAGTTTGTTTGCAATGAAAAACTGTATTTGGTACACTTTGTGCTACTCAAAACTAGTTCAGCCAACTGAACGAATAATTAAACTACTAATAACTGATTTTGAATATTACTCGAGCAGAATAGTTTGAGTAAGTCAAAAAATAGGACACCAATAGCTGAAGTATTTTGTGCGAATTTATTTTGTTGTTTTATTTAGGAGTAGAGTAAATATTTTTTCTACTTGGCTTACAAATATACTTTTCCGAATGTTTTAAGTAAATATATCGTCCATTTCTCTAGAACTACCTTGAGAAAATGTGCTATTTGCTTAAATTGTTCTAAGGTACAATGAAAGAATGTCTTCTTCTTCTTCTTCTTCTTCTTCTTTCGTTAGGTCATGGACCTGTGTTTTTCTAGGACATTTTATTTTCAGTTA
>JANSTX010035343.1:0-13541 GCA_027564355.1 Penthetria funebris | reverse complement strand
GGTAACCCATAGCGGCTACCAATCAAAAAATTTACAAATTGTGTAAACGGAATGATTAACACCAGTAATAGCTTTTGTATACAAACTGGATATATGGACAATAAGAACATAATATTACTTATCCAACGATACACAAATTAATCACTTAAAAACGACATCTAAATTTAACAAATAGAAAAACAAATGCAATTAACATTATATTATTTATTAATTACCTGCAATAATTTAATATCTCTCATAATTTTCTGTACATCAAGATCACCATCAGTACTTTCAATCGATGTAACGGATTTAATTTCCAATTTTTTATATGTTTCATTAATTTTTGAGTGTTTTATTTGTGAATTCATATTATGACCTACAAATACATTTGTATTTTATTACAAAACTTATTTATTTAAAGTACAATAATATAAATAAAAGTCAATTACCACTAGTTAAATGTGTGGCAGATTCACGTCTTGTTGGACGTGAATCAATGCTTGGTGATGCATCAATAAATTCAATATCACTGCTATCATCTGAATTCGATGAACTATCGGAAATTGTTTGAATAGATGCATTAAAATCATTTCTTGTATTTATATTATTATTTGAGTATTCATTTATGGTGCTACCCGATTCTAAGTTTTCTTCTAGTGGTGTTGAAGTAGCAGCAATCACATTATTTACAGATGTAATAGATTTAATAATTATATTACTATCTTTATTTTGATTAAAAATATTAGATAATACTTTGACTTCTTTTGTTGAATGTGACGATGGCGACAACGATAATGACGACGACAACGACGACGACGACGAATTTAATGAAGACGGCAATAATGTTGAATTCGTTTTCCTCCCAGGTGATAATATCGCTGGTTTTAAATCCGATGTAGTTATTAATTTACTTGGACTAGTATTAGCACTTGTTTTAATATTGGAATTAATTATTGCTGTACTATTAGTAACTGTCGTATTAGTAATTGTGCTATTATTTCCACTAGATGAAACAGTTGATTTATTTGTATTTATAACTTTTACAGATGTTGGTTTATTATTTGATATATTATTGGAAACAGAATATGTATTTAATGTTGTACATTTTGTTTGAGAAGTTGTAGTTGATGGTGATAGTACGGTTGTTAAACTGGAATGACTTAATATTGCTGATGATGATATTATACTATTTATACTATGATCAGTTGATTTTTTATGTTGAGAAGTACATTCATTTGTTGGTGAGGGACTAGTTGAGTCTCTATGTTGTGTTATAGGTGCAGTCGTTAAATTTTTAACGTTCGTTGATTTTATACAATTATTATTATTTGAATTGTACGATGTCTTTACAGTTGCAGTTGTGATTATTGTTGTTGCTGTTATTGGTAATGTGCTTAGAACGATTGCTTTATTATTTACATTATGTTTATTATTATTATTTACATTTAACGATGATGACATTAATTTTATTGATTTATTATTATTAATATTATTTGTTTGTGTTTTAGGCACATCTATTGATTGTTGTGATTTTTGTACAATGTCAGCTTTTGTATTAACAATCTGTAAAATGAAAAGCATATTAATAATATAAATAAAAATAAATTGAGTAAGTAGTGCCATTCAACAACAAAAACAACGTTAATATTTATGCACGCTCGTTTCTCCATTGAAACATTTGGTTCCGATAGTTAGTTCATTAATTGAATATATGGGAATAATAAAATTTTTCAATATTTGTCCATTTGATAATTATATGTTAACCGTATAATTAACGACCAAATTTGCCAAAATTTCAAAACAGACGATTAAAGTCTATATGTGACATGCTCAAGAATTTTTTCAGCAGAGTATATCTTTTTGATGCTATGTGTCATATAGTAAATTAACCCATAAGTAAGTTACTGGTAGTGTTAAGAATATTTTTTGAATGAACCGTTAGTAAGTAATTAACACGAATGCCGCTTTTACAATTAATTTCACAGCATAAAACACCACACAAAATCATAAAACATATGAAACAACATCACAATTTCCTTATATCATCCATAACACACGATACCTACAAATGAAAATGAATAACATTTTTTTTTTTTTGAAATAAATAGATTCATATATCTTACAATAATATATGACCTTAATTAATATTGTACACTTTCGAATTAAAAGACATAAAAATGAAAAATAAATTGTATAATTATAAATAAACAATTTTCAAACTAAACGCGAATAATTACCGCAAATTTTTGAATTGGTCTAATACTTTTATTTTACTAAAATAAAAATTGTTTACGTTATTAAAGTAAGTAGTAGCCTAGAACTTCTTCAAATTTATTTTCCATTATTGCGTCTTTTGATTCTTTTGTTGAATTAGCCTAATAATAGAATAATTACGAAATTCCAAAATTAATTATCTATTTTTTTACGGTGTTATTTTTTTTATGCATATAATATTAATCAACAACACATTCACAAAACTATATGCAGAGTGTAATGAATTATCATTAAATTATATTTAATAAATAATTATATTAAATATTATACTAATGATAAATCAAAATACTTATTTATTACAAAAAAAATAATGTGTAATTCGTGATATTAAAAATAAAACCGGGCTCACCTTATCTGGAACACTCGATACTGATGAATTGAATGCAGTATTAAAAACATCATTAGTAGTAATAGCAGTAGTACTACTTGTAGTAGTAGCTGTAGTACTACTAATAGTATTACTAATACTAATAGTAGTACTATTAGTAGTAGTAGCAGTAGCACTAGTATTAGTAGTTATAGTAGTAGTACAAGTTGCAAGACTATTAACAAACAATTCTGTTGATTTTTGCGGTAAACTATCGGATGATGATGAAGACGATGATGTTGGTGATGCTGACGGTGATGGTGACGATAATGATAATGTAAATTTAGACTTTTGCTTTAAAACGGATGGAATTTGTTTGTTATTATCAGTCTTTATAGCATTTGTTGATTGATCTCTTAATAATGATATAGTTTTATGGATCACTGGATCATTATTACCACTACTATTATTATTACTACTATTATTATTATTGCTATTAAAATTCGATTCCATTTTTGATTTATTACAAAGATTAATTGGATCATTTAATAAATTGTCATTTAATGATGATGAATAACTAACTAAATTGGATGATATTGATGGTATGGTAGTTGTTAATGTAGATATATTATTTAATGTTGAATATGTAGTCACAGATAATTTAAAAATTGAGGTTGATGGTACAGTTGGTGTAGCTGTTGATGTTGATGATGTTGATGTCTCTATTGGTGCTATTGCTGTTGAACTTGTTGTTGATGATGTTGATATCGATACTGATGCAACTTTTGTCACATCTGACGTATTTATTGGTTTTATTGGTATTATTGTAGCCGTTGTTGTTGCTTTTGATGTAGTTGCTGTTTCGATTGATGCTGCTGTTGTCGTTGTTGTTGTTGTTGTTGTTGATGTTGTTGTTGTTGTTGATGATGATGTTGTTGTTGTTGTTGCTGCTGCTGCTGCTGCTGTTGTTGTTTTTGTTGTTGTTGTTATTGTTGATGATGTAGTCCTTGTTGTACCAGACAACAATAACATTTTTCCTTCATGAGATGACGATTCTCTAGATTTTTTTGATTTATTATTTAGATCATATTTCTTAAGGATATTTTTTCTAAAATAATGTTTTCCATTAAAATAATATTATTAATGAAAAAAGAAAAAAAAATAATAGAAAAAAAAACGACTCAAATTAAACCAACCTTGCATCATATTCATTTTGTAAATCTTCTAGTCGCATCCATCCAGTTGGCCAAAGTGAAATAACTTGATCTTTTAAATATCTATTTGTAAATTCCTCATCCGATTCTTTTCTTGGTCGTATAACTTCATATGATTTTCTTCTAGCATTGACCAATTCATATAATATAAGCCTAAAGAATTAGAAAATTAGAAAAAATTACAATAAAATTTTATAATATAAAAAACTATAATAATTAATTATTTGTAGTATATATTTATTACCTAATCGAATCAGTCCACGGAAATTTTCGTCTAGGTATTTTCGGTAAAACTATAGAATTTTCATTCGAATTAATATTATTTAATAAAATTGTTGCACGTAATTCATTTATTCGTTTACATTCCGCATCATGATTTCTCATTAAATTCGGTAACATTTCATCAATTGCTAATTTTAATCTCTTCAAAATTTTACCGGTCTTTTCTTCTTCCCTCTGGGTACACAATTTTTTTGCCCGAATTAAAATTGTTTGCTTTGTACAAGGTAAATAAATTTCTAAATATGTATAAACTTGATTTCGTATTGAACCGCCAAGTGCACGTACAGCAATTTCAATTCTATTAAAATGTATAATTAATTTCTAGATCTTTAAAAAAAGAAAAACCAGAAAAAATGTGAAATCACTTACTCAAGTAATAAATTCATGTTATTTGCATCGAAAAAATTGGTTTTTCCTAATTTTGAATGTTTTGCCGCTTCGGTAATTCGATTTATATTATTCAATAATTCCAGTGGCAGATTATCGGGTAATTTTATACCATTTGAACAATTTTGTTTACTACGTTGATTATCTTTATCATCATTATTTTGTACACCGTTATTGTCATTATTTTCATTTGTATCGCCAATAATTTCAACATCATCATCATCATCATCATTACCATCACCATCAGATGAACCAGACGTCGTCGTACTATCCTCATCAGAAGTTACATCCTTTGAATCTTTTGTACTTTCGTCTGTGTGATCAGTTTTATTTTCAATCATATTTCTTATATTATTATCACGTTTTGCACGTAACATATCTTTAACAGTTGTTGTTTTCATCATTTTTTTACCCGAATCTGAACCTGTGCCATCATCTTTTTTACACAATGATGTACTATTCAAAACATTACCATCCTTTATTGTTACTGTATGCTTCTGTTTATCTTTTTCTTTTTCTTTATCCATTTCTTTATCCTTATCCTTATGATATTTTTCTTTTTCATTTGATTTTAATTTCTTTTTTGATGATTTTGTATTATGTCCCTGTTTTCTATTATCAAGATCATTTTCAGAATCACTACTCTCAGATGTGGATAATATACGCTATAAAAAAAGAATATAATTTTTAATAATAAAATTTAATTATTTATAACAAAAGAATAAAAAAAAAAAAAACAAACCTTTCGAGCTTTAGGCATACGTTGTGCATCTTCAGGACGTTCAAAATTTGATAATTGCTTAAATTCTAATGGACCTGAATTTATATAAAAACCACCACGATCTGTTTCAATTTCATTTGGAATTATTTCATCGTACTACACAGTAAATAAATGATAAAATTAAATTTTTTGGTTTTATATAAATGAATAAATATGTAGTTACGGCTTCTGTATTATCAATAAATGTATCATTCTCATCATAACCGGCACCTTTATCATAATACTCATAATTTGTTGAGGTTCCACAATGTTTGCCGGTATAAGCATTACCATATTTACGTTCAAATTCCTTTGCTATACGACTAACATCTTCATCATTATCTTCAAATGGATCAGAAAAGCCATTCAATTTATTGATCTTTTTTCTTTTCTTCTAAAAAATCATTTCTATGATTAATATTCAAAGCGAAAAATTATTTCTTTTTACAAACAATTAGTTTTAAATACATTTATTTCACATTTGTTATACTATTATAGTGGCTACAGATTATATTCAAATTTAACTCCAAATCAATTGAATTAGATAATATAACAATGGATTTTATTTAATCTCATATTTATTTTTTTTCTTTTGTAAGTAATTTTACTACTTTCTCGCATTCAGTAGAGACTCGCTTGAAAGTCATATCCCTAAGTTTTATGTGTGCATACTCAATTAAGGACATACTTGAATCATAATTTTAATTTAAATTTCGCAACAGAAACTGAACCTAAATCACCCGTTAATGTTCACGATTGTTATTTAATGTTTAATAAATTATCAACTAGGTTAAATTTACTAATACTCATGATGATGATGATAGTGATTAGAACTCACTCTATTTATTCTCAGATGGATTAGATTCAACATGTGCGTGCAAATTACTTTTAGCCCTGTATATATGCTATTTATTTAACAATAACATTCCATATGTTCTTTGATTCGGTAATTGGAATCTCTTTGCTAACAATATACACTTTAGGGTATAGAACACTAGGACGGACAACATCTGATAAAAGTTGAAATGAATTGAAGTGTAAGCAACAAGCATTTTACGTATTTTGTTTGAAATTGCTTCTGATTTTGGAATTGTGTCAATATAATACAGAAAATGAACGATCATATCACAACATACAACCAAATAAATATTAAACTATTTACAAAATAAATAATAATAAAAACCAAACACAAATAAAAATATCAAATATTATTCGAACACTTTCTCAATTCGACCAGTTGTTTCAGTAACGTTTTACAATAATGTAAAACTAAAAGAAAAAAAAACAAATTAAATTCCCTTCCCAAAAAAATACATTTTTGCTTGTCGAATTTATTAAAAAGGAAAAAAAAACGCTAAAGTAGAAATTAAAGTAATAAAGTAAAATCCAATTACATTTTATACTTCTCAAAAGAAAATCATTAAAAAAAAATATTATGTATGTTTGCAATTAATTCATAATCTTCCAATTGCTTTTGGAATAGAAATATGCACAGTAATACGGAAAAAAAATTGTAATAAAATTAAAATCACCTTTTCAACGTGTAACAATTTGGAAAAGTTGAACTCTGGAAAAGATTCAGCATTTGGCTCAAATAAATTTAAATCTAATCGTATTGTTTTTAAACCATTTGTTGTTGTTTTTGACGACTTTTTACCATCATCAACTGTTGCAAATGAAACACGCTTTAATTCGGACATTAGCACAATAATTTTACATTCATATTAATTAATAAAAACAATAATTTTATAAGTTTGCAAATTCACACACAAAATTTGCTTTTTCACTTTTTATTAAAATACAAACAACAAGGCTGCTGCTTCTCGCTGTGCTTTATATTTTGACATTTAATGACACACCACCATACCACAGCTGTCGCCGAATGCGTCTGCGCAACCATATGTTTTTGTATTCATTTTCTGTTTTAAAATCTTATATTAATCATATTTACTAGATGGCACGCAATACACGATTGAAAATTTCAAATAAACAGAACGAAAAGGGGAAATCTATTGTGATTAAGTTTTTTTATTACACTATGACCATGTATACACTTCCTTTGTCCAAAATTTGTTAAAGTGTTTTTAATTGCCAATCGTTATTTATTCGATAATATGGCTGAGGATATGCTTTGATCTCTATTTCATAAAAAGAAAAAAACAAAATCCGTCTAAAATAAAACAGTGCTTAACAAATATAATAATACACTTTATTGTTATATATTGTTTCTATATTTATTGTGCGATAATAAATGCCCTACAACACAATGCATTAAGTATCAGACCTTTCATGCTATCAATGTCTGTATTTACATATTTGTATTTAGATTCTTTATTCAGTCAAGTATTGATCTAAATGGTCACAAAATCGATCAGGAACCATACTGTTTATAGACTAAAATACTGTGCACTATAAAATATTTACTCAATATTGCATAACGATTTTCAGGTTCTTCTCATATATTGAAGTCGTTACTTATTCTTATACGATTTCGTACAAAAATTGACATTCTGATGAAAAATTTATCCTAAGAATATAATATTCAACTATTTATGCGTCGACGAATGGACCGACTATCATTAAGGTTACTCATCAATCTTTACCTAGACGCGGTATCATCGGTTACTCGGTCACGGTATATGTCAGTTATGGCGTGTGATCGAGGCTGATAAGATGGTGCAAATATCGTGTTTGTCAACTGATTGAAAAAATAATTCAACAACAAACTTTGTAGCAGTGGGTTTATGCACCACTCTATTGAAATATTCAATGTATAACTGCATAATTATGATTGATCTTATATTTTTTAGTTGGCAAATTTCTATTAAAGTTATTTGAGTTTACGCTCTCAATATTCATCATATATCCTGATTAATTCATATGCGTAATCCAAAATAAATGCGTACACAATACAGATATGCATTATGCAAAATATTTACGTCGTAAATAAATGAAATCACAAATATATATATATATATATATATAACGAATTCTTATCAAGACGCTGTTAAATCCGTTAAATATATTGTATAGATATCTAATCATAAAATAACAGCTAAAATTAATTTCTAAAATTCCAAAAACAGAACTTAAAATTAGTCGATAAGAACAAATCGTACCTTGGCAGTAATTACATATCAATTATTTGTGTATTTAACCGATAAAATAATTATAAAAACACTCAGTACAATATGGGTTGTTGTTGCAGTACCGACCAAGAAGGCAAGTGCTAATATTATTAAACCAAAGTAATTTGTGCAAAAAAAACACAACTTTATCTTCAGATCATGTCATCAGGAAATTGAAAGTCTCCCAATAAATATAATTCAGTATAAATTAATAATTTATTGCAATATTTTTTTCTATATACATATACAGGGCCTCCACCCCATCACAATTATCCACCACATCATGCACCACCACCACATTTTCCACCACCGCCGCATCACCACGATGGTATCCAAATTGTTGATGTTCCAGATGGTATTCATCATGTAGAACCACCATTTCCACCAGGACATTATCCACCAGGACATTATCCTCCTGGACACTATCCTCCAGGTAGCCATCATCCACCTGGACATTTTCCACCACATCATCAACCACCGCATTATCCACCACAAGATGGATGGTCACATGCAACCCCATATAAGAATAATTAATAATTTATTTACATAATTTTTGAAATTGGAAGTGTAACAATAGAAATACTCTTATTTTCGTGACTAATTTATAAATTTTAATTTTAATTAAAAATTCAATCAAAAGTATTTAGTATTTTGAATCTTTAAATTTTGCTTATATAATGAAGTGATTAGATTTAAAGTAACATACCCCTTTTAGTCTTACATATATATTTATATTGTTTTTAAAAATAAAGTTCATTAATAAAAACTTAATTAGAGTTGCAAGTTTACGCCATAAATCTTTATTCAATTTGTTCATGTACCTACACACTTAAGGGGTTGATCAACATAAGTTTGCAAATATTGAATGAGTTTAGTTTTATAAATAATCGTAAGCAATATTACAAACATTTTCAACGACAGTGCAGTGCAAGAATTATTAGAAAAATTTGTGCACAATTAATGACATTTTTAAATGCATTAATAGATGTTCTTTTAACATATTATACAATTATATCATTCAAATTGTCAATCTAATTCATTTAGCAAAAAAATCAGAGGACACCAGATAAATATAAAAATCTAATATATGAAATGATAAAAAACGGAAGTTTTAAGTTACAATTAGGAGATAACACCCATACGGTGTAATAAAAAAATGCTATAATGAGAATAGGAAAAATCGTACGCGATGATGTATATATTAAAAGTGGTAGTTTATTTACTCCTCGATAAAGATTTGTATTTTAGTTAAGTTGATTACAATACAAAGACAAGAACTCGAGTTAAATATTTTGTATTAATCAGTTCAGCTATAATACGCATAATGTTTATCACAGTGAGCAATATTAACAGAATATACATAAGCAAACAGGTGACGAATAGAGTTGCCGACTATCATCCAGGTTACTCAATCACTCTTTACCTCCACGTGGTGTTAAATTTTCGTTATTCTGATTGTGGCAGTTAATCCACCATATTTAATTATTATGCTAATCTACTGATCTGCGTAACTTAAGCACTATAATTCAAATCCCGTTACTAGCATTTCAATGTCAAATTTTCCTCCATCACAATGTATGTTAATTCATAATATTTGATCGGAGCTAAAGAGAATTGTGTTGTTGACTAGTTGATGCATATATCATATACTGAATTATTTAGTAATTAAAACCTCATTCCGAAAAGTACTGATAAGGCAATTGAACATCGTAGAGCCATATGCTCCTATTTGATATATGGCGAGATGTTAACGTCCTTTGAGGGCGTTTGGTATTAATAATTTTTTTAGAAGTTATTTTAGTATTGGTACTAATTTAATTCGGTCCATTTTTGTAGACCAGAAATATTACTGAGTATACAGATTTGGATGTTTAAATTAAGAATACCTACAGTGATGGTGGTTTTACAATTATCGGCAATATTCTTAGATTTCAAATGGTTCAAGTGCATGTGATTGCATGTGAACAACCTTACAGCTATGAAAATAAACACGGTTTAGTGAATAAGTAGTAAGATATAATTTATAATCTATATGCATAAACAATGAAATATCATATGTTTTGCAGAATGCATTTACGATTTTTTTTTTTGCAGACGAATAACGTCAGTCCATCTTCGATTATTTATCCAATCAAGTGTTTCCAAGTTAATTTTCGTTTCGAATTTCAATCCTATAGTTTCTGGTTTAAATTTTTAGGTCACTTATAAATGTTTTGGAAATAGAAGTTTTGAAGGCATTGAAGCCCGTACGTCTTCATAAATAATAATACATAATTTACGTATGTAGTACTATTTTTTCTTATCTGTTACAAAATATAATTCAAGTTAAGGTATCCATTATTTAATCGGCCGATAAAAACGAAATAAAAAGCATTGCTCATCTAAAATAAATTAAATTGATTTTGGTTTGTTTCATTAAAACTCAAAATTTTAAGACGCACAGACGAATCTTTGTTTGTGACCACATTAATGGAATTGTTGATAATTTAAAAATTAAGTAAATAATATATTATTATGGGTTGCTGTTGTAGTTCCACACCAGGTAAATATTTAAATTAAAAATTATCGAATATTTTAAATATGATTATGATTAAATATAAAATATTATAGGAAACTACCATTTTTGAAAAATTCTTTAATTATAAATTTATCATTAATCATTTATTAAAGGGTAATCTTATCGTGTTCATTTTACTAAAAAATAGTTGATGTGTTAATATTTAAGTATCCGTAATCTTGGATATTATAAATAATAAAGTGCTTATGATTAATATTGTATTTCATGTTATTGATGCATTAATTTACATGAATCATAATGAATGTGATGTACTATCTAAGTTCTTTATCATTATTTGATATTCTCATAAAGAATCATGAAACATGTTGCTATATATAGTTTTTGACTAGAATATGTAATATTTAAGATTCACTTAGTTTTAAACTCTCTCACTTAATTCATGTTGAAAACTTTACACGGTTTATTTTTTCTATATATTGATGTTTATTATTTAATAATATTTATAAAGATCAGTACATGAGATTAGCAATAATTTATAATTTTAAATTATACTTGTAGAATTAGAAGCACATGCCGTACAACCGCCTCATCATCATGATTCATCAACAGTTGTTCATCAACCAATTGGTCAACCTGCACCACCACCAATTGGATTTATTATCAAT
This sequence comes from Penthetria funebris, assembly GCA_027564355.1. Classification (NCBI taxonomy): domain Eukaryota; kingdom Metazoa; phylum Arthropoda; class Insecta; order Diptera; family Pleciidae; genus Penthetria; species Penthetria funebris. The sequence continues at coordinate 2,024 of JANSTX010035343.1, read as the reverse complement.
GCCGATACACAACAACATATTCAACATGTTGGACCACAAAAATATTAGGTATACATTTATTAAAACAATTAAGAAAAACAGACTAGGAACGAGTCGAGATATATGATGAATAAAGTTCATTAATTCAGAGAACCACATGCCTATTGTGCTAATTTGTGATTGATAAAATGTGATCTGATCAAATTGATCTAAATGATGAATGGGATAAATTATTTATTATTAAGCAAAAATTGATTTTATATATACTAACTACTTTTAATTAAAAAATATTTTGTTTCTATATATTGTGATTTCTTATACATATTTTAATTTGATATGACAATGATCACAAGGATCAGTTTGTCATTTCAGTACTATCGCACTAACATATACGATTATATATAATTCAATGACATCGAAATTTTTCTGTTATCTTTTTAAATATTTGATTCAGGGTCAGAATTGTCTGTTATTGTGCAGTTTTCTTATCACTACCATTATAAATGAATCATGTCTTGGCAATTGTGAAGGAATGATCACAATATTGAGGGTGGACAAAAAATAGTGCAGAAAGATTTTATAGTTATTAATCATAAGACTAATAATAAATCATAAGCATAATAGAGAAAGAATACTTATTACTTACTACATTGTACATAATTTAATGTTATTTATTGAAAGATATTCGTTAACAAGGGACCGCATATAAGATAAGAAACATTTAAATTTATTTTAAACTCTCCAATTTTACAACATACACTGAAAAAAAATGTTATACGACAAATTAAATGGATCTTAAGGTCTTATGACAGTCAATATTGCGATAGTGTGATTGCTGTAACAGGTCTAGGGTCGTCTTAGTTCCGATCACTTCTCGAATAATATACAAGAGCATTCTTAACAATTTTTAATTATATTGAAGAAAAATAATTTATTATATGAGTATAAATTTATTGTGATAAGTAATAATTTGATCTTATTTTGTTATTGTTTTTCACATTTTATTTATGTGATCTTTTTAACCTTTATCAATTCGGAAGCTGCAGATACGAATATTATATTAAAAATATATTTATGTTTTATTTAGAAAATATTCCATTATAATACAAATTACTTACTGCAATTTATTTCTCAATTTATTAATCTTTTTACAATTGGTTGAATAACATCAAATTAACTTAATTCAATATTATAAACACTTTTTATTGTTTGGTTTTTATTCAAGATGTCTTCAAAGAAATTGGGTAAGTGTCCATACTATTAATATTTGATTGAGGAATTTACCGGTGTTTTGCAATATTGATGTTACTAATTTTATATATTTATACATAAAATTCTTATAATTATTTCTACAGGATGCAAATCGATTTCCTATACTATTTTTAATCTTTATTTAATAATACCCGTTATCCCGAATCTCAGACTCAATTTAGAGTTAAAGTAGTGATACGTTGCAACATTCATATTATTTTAATAAAACGTCATAGACAATTTCTAAGAGAAAAAATCAATCCAAATAAAATGTCGAATGAACAAGCTGTCATGTGTTGAAGTGAACATCAATTAAAATGGGTAATCGCATATGAATGTGTCAAAAAATTATGTAAAACACAAATTATGTCGACATTAGGATATCAAACGTTAATCTAGTTTCTAGTATACCAGTGAAGCATGTTTATCGGTTAAACATTTGAACAATTCGATAGAGTGGTGTGTAAAACCATACATACCTATAATTTGTTGGTGAGATGTTTACTCATCAAGATTCAGAAATAAAAAAATCTCCAAGAATTGGAAACGAAAATTAACAAATTTTTGAAATTTCCATTGCCCATATGGACCGCACTCAGTCATACGATGACGATTATACAGCTTGTTCGTTGATGCTATGCTTCACTGTAGAGCAAAAGATAAAATAATGGCGGCAAATTAATACTAGTTTCAAAGTTATTGATCATAACCGATAGTATCTATTTCAATTTTGTATTAATATTTGTAATCTTTGAGGGCAATTTGATGCACATAATAAATCGTATTGTCATCAT
>JANSTX010035332.1:0-13541 GCA_027564355.1 Penthetria funebris | reverse complement strand
TTTATAATTAATTCCGTTTCATTAATAAAACAAAACAAAAATTTGTTTTTATATCAAAAAGTATTTTTAATTGATGTTAAAAGGAAAAATAATATTACGTATGTTCTCAACTTCTTCAACTTCTGTTTCCATCGCAAAACTAAGGACAGAAACCCAAAAAAATATTTTTTACAAAATTTTGATGATTGTATTATTTACCCTTGTTTCAAAATATGTAAACTTTTAATAGAACAATTTTAAGTAAAAAGTGGAATTGGAGACGATGTTAGATGACAAAATACCTAGGTCAGAAAATATACGTGTCAGAAACTAAACAAGTCCCTCTCCTAACTGGATGATCAAAAATAACTTATTCAGTTAGTGGGTAATATATTCGAATTGCTGTCAAAATTAAGCTCAGGCAAGAATGTCTAAAAAAAAAAAAAGAAGAAAAACTGAGGGTCGCAAATGAGTCTACATTACTAGATCACATAATTATCTATCTGTATATTCCTTTAATAAATCTGTAAAAAACCCAATCTAAATCAATTTTCACTATCGCGAGCCGAATTTTACATTGGAGAAATTGAGCCAATTGTTTTGTCATACGAATCGAGCAATGATCTAAACACTGTAAAAAAATAACAAAATTATATCAAAACATCTTTACTACCTATAATAAGTTTAGGCAGACAAGCTAAGCAAAGTGTTTTTAAAAAAAATGCATAGGAAACGCTAATGTTAAGGTTGGCTTGGACAACATATACCGGGAGTCCGTCCCAGAAATCAAATAGATCACATAACTATTAGTAAAAGATAGAGACATTTTTCGCTAGACGCACGCAGCTTTAGAGGCGAGAATGTTTTTACAGCGGCAATTACTGGATGTTTGGAAAGATGAAATTATAACTTATGGCAGGAATAAGGAGACAACCTTGAACTGCTGAATGTATAAACGTTGGAAATGTAAGACAACGGTTGATTTAGCGATTTTATTAGTATGCAACAGCGTTCGACGAATTGAGACAAGTCGTCGAGAATGTTCTTACTTTCTTAGTTTCATTATTTATGAAAGGATATAATGGATTAGTGACGATACCTGGAATCTAATAATAAAGAGGAGAAATATTAAGAATGCGATTAACAAAGCAATGCGATGGATCAACAGAATCTACACACACTCAATAAAGTCAACTGGACAAAGAGGTTGATAAACGTACACGGCAAAATAGGCTTGGTTGAGTAACTAGGTCAAATGGGCTCAAGTTAAAACTTGAAATATATAAAGACTACAGGATTAACCATCGCTTGGTTAATTTCTACAGTTTTGACTTGCAAGTGGTGTTGTCATCTTTATTGAACACTATTGATACACCAATGCTTGGTTGGGTAACAATGGCAAATTAGGATCAAGTTAAAGACATTATTGTAAAACTACTGGAATAATAATATTCAACAGTGCGTATCCAAATTGTGATAAAACACTAATTCTAATGAAGACACACTTTTTAGGATATAAAACTAAGGAATTAAGCGAAAAAGCAAGAAAGCACAAATTGGTATCTACCGCATTCATTACAATGATAGATAAATAATGCAAACGATTTTTTGGAACCGTTCATGATCACATGGGAGATCAGGATTCAAGAATATATAGAAGTAGAATATTACGTAAGTATACCTACAGACTATGATGAAGACAAATGATTCTATTTATATCTAAAATAGGTAGCCCAAACATTGAGCTCATCATCGTTTCTACTTCGTTACATTTTCACAATGAAATTCAATCACGATCCTAGTTATTGGCATTATATAGCAACTGTACCCATTTGGTTAGATATACTTTAATGAATATTGGGTGTCACGCATTTATAGTTACTGTTAAGACTGATGGGTTTCAATATGTAATGTTGTTTAATATAAAAGGAGTAAAATGTTTGTATGGGAGGTACCTACATAATTTTTTTTAAAGGAAAGGACTAATATTTACAAATCGATTTAAATTAGCATTTATTCATAAGATAATAAAAACACATATTAAATTGCTAATTAATTAGAAGTTAACTCCAAAATTATGAACAAATTTAAGTCGCACAAATAATTATGCACAGGACGTCAAGTATTAAATGAATAATTGAGAATATGATTACACTAAATCTTTGAAAATAAGAAAAAATTTACTGATTTTCCGATTAAATGAAGAATAAATTATCATAATAAAATTAATTAATGTACTTGTTATTGAGCCCAATAATATCCCTTTCATTTTTGAAAAACATAAAAACAAAAAAAAAAAATGGGAAAACAAAAACATGCTAAAATTTATTTAGCATGTATTACCAATATAAAAAGCTTAATGTAATATTAACGTGCTTAAAGTACATTAAGCAGAAAAGTCTAAGGCCGTATAAATAAGATGTGAACATTAAAGTGAAAGTAATAAATTCTCCAGAGAAAGGTAAAACAACCACCTGAATGTATACAGACAATTTTAGCAATTTATTTATCATACTTTGTTGTTCTAAATAATGAATTGAGTTCTAAAATATTTAGTACAAACAAATATTATATACGTTTTGTGTATAGGCAATTAATCCCTGATAGTATTAATGCATTATTAATAAATTAGAGAACATAGTATTTAGTCTTTTATTGTAGTAGCAATCTAATTGACTGTTGTATGCTATTTATTATATCCTATGAAACAGTGTATATTTCGCCAACTGTAAGAGACAAAACATAAATCACATGAAATTTTTGATGAAGAACAGCATGTACAGGGAAAAGGGAAACCTATTAGTTCACAATCTTGTAATCAAATCTTGGTTTCGAACTAATAGTTCTCATCAGTTCATGCAGATGAATTATTTTATTTTTCTTACATAATACTAACGATGATGTTTTATGGATTATATAATAAAGACACTCATTCGAAGCATATTTTATTACATATGTAATGAGCGAAAAGAACAACTTGTCGTGATGTCCGAGCTTAGAGATTAATACATGGACGTAATTTAAGGGCTCGAAATTTGGTGATTTCTTTAGACGAACAATTTCGAATGGTAAAAAGTGAGTGTCAATAATCAAGTTTGACGACACCTCTACAAAAAGATATACGTAATATAAGACTTGCAGAAATAAGATATAAGAAGAAGAATGTTCCACTGACTGCATGGCCAAATCGAATGAAAGGATACAATAAAAAAAAAACGATCAGATGACATACAACCTAAATCTAATATTAAGAAGGACAAGCCAAACAACAATGATAGTAAGAAATTGTATATTATCTGTAAAGATAAATTAATGGGTTATGAAAATCCGGAAGTTAATAGAACTTAAAATATGGTGGATATAAAAAAGAAGATATTTCGACGAAGTTGCAAAATATGCAGTACCAAAAAATCAGAAGACTAATTAAAAAAACAACAACAGAACGCACTAACTTATGTTCTACTCATTATATTATATTATAAAATATATATATATATATCTTCATCATCACAATATTCAAGCCGCGTGGTAGCATAGGACATCAACTAACAATTAAAATTATTTACCATATACACCTTCACATCACATGTAACCAATGGTACCAGCCTTTTTAATTTTGGCATGTATAATCAGTTGCATATCTTGAGACATCATAAACCTGACGTCTCTTTGTGTGACCGATCTAATTCTTGTCCGTCGCTTCAAAATTTGACAATTTACACAAATTCTCAATTCATATTATTTGTTGGACAAAAAATATGCGTCTAACCAATATACAAAACTTAGATTGTAAAATCATGATATTCGTCACTTTTCAATTTGAACAGTGTTCCATAGTTTTGAAGAATTACTCACATCAAAGATTGAACTCATGCTATCGTATATAACTACTAAAACAACTATTTATTCATTCGGTGAGGCGATGACACACCAGTTCGCATACATACTCAAGTTACCCTATTTCGGCGCCTTAATTATTAGTCCCGTTACCAAGTCTACTTTCAGCATTTCAGGCGAAATATTATCAGTACCGACTCACTCGCTGCATTTTATATGTTATAAACCAAATTTGATTTCACATAGATTTGGAGCCAAATCTTGAAATCTTTGTGAATAAGAAATTCTGTCTAGTAGACTGGGATCATTCTGAACTACGGACTCAATCAGTAGATTTTTAAAGAACTCATATAGGAATCTGCCCAATAATCTGCATACGTCTAACAGTGAGTTTCTATACTGTCTGAAAGGAAATAGAGAAGTTATCTTATGGATTGTTTTCTGATTGAATATTGTATCAGCAATCACAAGATTGTAATTTATGTATACATAATCGAGAAAAGCACACACCTATTACGTTTTCCCAATTAATATTGTTTGAGTCAACCGTCTCCCATATAAATAAAAATATTTGGTTTTTGAATCCCATCACGATTTCATGATAGTTAACTATAAAATGTCATCTTTTCCATCCATTGATGCTTGTTTCGGTTTTTCAGAAAACAAATGTGTTTCACCCGTAGTTGTAAACGTTTTCCAACGAATCTCGCACAGTTCAAGAACATCGAGTTTCTATCTCATAAAATCTTATACCACCTACGCCAGCTTCCAGCATGTTTATTATTAAATTTCACGTTGCAAATTTGTCCAATTTAAAGTCTGTTGCTGAAGTTTAATAGAAAGTTTGTGACGTGTAATAGAAAAGTTTAGACCGAATGAGTTACAGGGTCACAATTAACTAGGTTGGTGAAATTGATGTTAATTTCAAAGTAGCTGATCAATCGTAGACTAGCACTTCCGTTTTTAACTGAGTTCTAGTGACCTAATTTAAATATTGTTTCATAAGGTAGAGAATAGTACAATAGATCCAAGTGTCGGTTTTGTGGTTTAGGACCGAGTAACTGAAACTAATGTCAAGATGTATTTTCAGGAATTTTTAACAAACGTTTCCCAAGACAAAAGTAAACTTCAAATCCAATTATGTATTTAAGCAAATTAATTTTTAACTCTTGACAGTTTAATTAACAGTTTCTTCTTTTTTTCAAATTTTATTCACAGCGTATCGACTTTATGTTTGTTTATTTTTGTGCTCTATAAAATTCTACATTAACAAAAAATTTATGATGTGGGAAATGAAAAAGTTGAAAAATATTTATTTTGAAAATAATTCGATAAAATTTTAAATTTATTAAAAGTATAATTAAATCAATTAACATAATCTGGCTCATAAAGGATTCGTTGTAAACATAATTATAATCACCAGAGAGATGTAATCGATATTATATTATAGTATTATTTAGAAGTAGTTAAAATTTTAAAAAAAATATTTATTTTTTTTCAAAGCGTAATTTTTAATAGAGTTGTGGTTAATTTTTCCGGTCAACATGATTTTTATGTTATCCATTTTCCATATTTTCTTTTTCTATTCAGTAATTAAATGGATGATAAAAGGCTGATCCATATTCGTAATGTATATATAAAATTTTAAGTGCGGTTGTACATATGATACCCCACCATTGTAATGAAAATTAATGATTTATTTACATAAAAAAAAATTATTTATTTTCGGAAAACATATTTTTATTAGCTATTATCCTGTGTAGTGTGTGCAGTAAATATATTTTGAATATAAGAGGATTATTATACCGAAAAGGTGGTCTGGTATAGGATCAAGCACAGACGTGAATTGAATTCCTGGCCTGCCTGTAATACCTCTCTATGTGGTGACCACCGGTAACGTAGTTTAATATAACATCTAATCAGACAAGACCAAAATTACAGGAGCGAAATGATGATGAAGACGGCGGATGAGGGCACTATATCTTCTTGTAAGGCCCTTTTGTTTTCCATAAGGCCGAGTGACATGGATCACAATAGAGGAGTCGATTTATTGCTGTGTGTCTCTGCAAAGCGTAGTCTTGTCGACTAGCAGTGATACAACAGAAGTTCGAATTAACTCACCAACAAAGCGTGCATCGTCTGATGACGGGGACTTTTTATAGTCTGGATGGGATTGACAGTTTATTGCCTTGATGAGATTAACAAATCGGATATTGTCATATGCATGGGTAGCACTAATGCAAGTGTTGGCTCGAACTACATGGACTGTGAGTCTGTTATGGGTCTCACGGATTAGATGATATGAACAATAACGGAGAACTTTTTGCGCAAATGTGCGGTAATCATGATCTTATGATTGGTAATATTATGTTTGCGCACAAAAGAAGACACAAAGAAACTTGGATTTCACCGGATATGCGTACCAGAAAACAAATAGATCACATATCACATAACAATTAGTAGGAGATGGAGAAATTCTCTGTTAGACGTTTTTAGCTATAGATGCGCGGATGTTTTTAGTGACCACTATTAGATGAATGGACAGATAAAATAAAACTTATAGCAGCAATAAGGAGACACCCTAGAACTGCGAGACGTATAAACGTTGCTAAGCTTCGTAATGAAGAGGTAAGACAAATATTCGCGAGCGATTTCGCGAATCAATAGGCATGTGACGACGTTCGACGGGACTGGACGACCACAGTTGCCGGCGCATTGGGACAAGTTGGCGAAGATGTTTTGGGTTTCATTAATTCTGAGGGGAAGGAATGGAATAGTGATGATACATGGAATCTAAAAACGAGAAAGAGAAACATCAAGAGTGCGACTAACAACAGCAATACGATTTACCAACATAATCTGCAGACCCAATATAGGCAACTGGACAAAGAAGTTGATAAAAGTGCACGGCGGGATGGGCGTGCCATTATTGAAAATATTGCAGCTCTGGCACAACTTGCTGCAAATTCAAACAAAATGAGGAGTTTTTGCCGTTCATCAGGAAAACTAACCGGACGGTACTTTGGGCCTGAACGTAGCTAGATAATCGAATTTCTCAAATCGAAATGAACATAAAAGGCCAAGAACTTCGATAAACTGAGGATAATAGCAAAAGGTGTACAGTTGAATTGACTAGAAATAGCACCCCTTTTTGGTAATGTGGTTGATATTTGTCGGATTTTATATTGCTGGCAATTGACTGGATTGCAGCATTGTCGTTTATATCTAGCAAAAATAGCACCAATAATAATGACACACTTTTATGCAGAACTATGGCCGAAATATGATCAGAACCAGGTAGTTTGTTAATGTCAAGATTTTTAAGAATCCTATATAAAATTTTAAATCAAAGGTGAAAGAGGTTCGTATTCGATTCAATTTATCTAAAGCAGAAGTACGTAGAGACGTTGTTTTCGAATGGCATACTCTTCTGTAAACCTAGAGATTCCTTTCAAGTAAGTATTTTGCAATATCACCCACCTGTCGCCTCAGTGTATGATCGATCTAACACAACTTTCTTGACAATTTTGTTCATCGCCTATTGAGTCCCTACAATTTCTCGTCTGTTATTGTATTTGGCCAGTAGTATGTGCTTTAGGCACCTATTCACGCAAACTTAAATTTGTGACACGATGTTATTTGTCACTTTTCAAGATCCGCAACAACAAAATCATCATCAAACCTATACGCCTCAAGGGCATATAAGATAGCATAACGACGTTAAGTTGTATATTTCGAATTAATTAGAATTATCTAATTACACATTTGAATACTTTAGTAGAGTATAGTGCAGAAGTCCGTAGTTTTCTCTAGTTTGTTGTTGAGATGTTATTTTAACTTGTCGACAAACACGCGATCAACAACATTTTTCAACACACATGCTATTACTGACAAATATCGTGATCGAGTTGGCGGTGAAACCACATGGACATGGGTTAGCTCGAAAGAAGATGCGCAACTTTAGATTTTCTAAATTTGAGACGACAACCAGACTTTATTTTTTATTTAGCATCACAGACATTTGTCAAACCATCTGTATGGGGAATATTACATCTTCTTAAATATTGACAGTCCTTTTCTTCATCCATTTCTTTGCTATTGACCGCTATTGACATTCATATCGGTCTCATATGACATCTGACAAATTGAGCAGGATTTCGCTTGTTAATCCTCACTTTGACCCTAATTCAAATTCACATTCAATTTAATTGAATTTGAACATACAAATGCATTGCAATGATTAGGAAATTTCAATCGAAGATTTTTTTTGTAAAATTAATTACTGACTACTTACTTACTCAGCATAGAATTAGACCTATCATAAAAGTAGCGTAATGTATACCGAGCAATATTCCAGTATTGGGTGTTTAACTCTTATTAATAATAATAAGCATAGTTTTCTGATTCAATGATTTTAACTGGGAAAAACAATTTACTAAAAACCAGTGTCTAATGATCAAGGGAGTGAGGAGGAAAAGGGTACAGAGAAAGAGAAACTAGCGAAGACCCGGCTTAGATATCAAACTGTGACGTAACGCCATTCATGGAGTAATGTTAGAGCAAAGACGAGTCCCCGAGTATTTACCACTACATAAATGTCATTTAGGCTAATTAAAATTTAAAGTGCATAAATTTCTGATTGATGTGTATAGTCTTAGGAACGTATGAGGGATAATTATAAATCATAATTCGTGAAGACGGATTTATTAAACACAATCTTAATGTTTGATGGTAGATTAGACAGAGGGAAATAAAAGTTAAGATAAAATAAAAGTGGTGAATAATGCTTACACGGATCGCCTGTAATAAATATATGGTTATAGGTAATGATTTATAGTGGTGATCTGTGCTCAAGTGAGCCCATTGAAAAACGCGATATTTATTAATAAGGTGACGCAGTGAAAATTAACAGTTAATAAAGCATCATTGGTAATAATTGTTTACAAATACATTTTGTTCGATGTTGGAAAGTAAAACTGTATAAGCATCAGAACGCTGGTGAAATATAGTCAAAAGGTCAGAGTTGTTATTTAGACCGATTCACTAAATCTAATTGGCCTGTCTGTTTTAAGATTGGAATGAACGAAGTATCGTTCACGTATAGTTTAAATTTGAAAGTGTTTGTGAGGTTAATACCAAGATGTTTAAAGCTGCTAAAATTGTGTAGTCTATGACCACCAATGAAAACCCTCAAGTCCCTTGGTCTCGTTGGTACATGAGGTTTGGTTAGTCGTCCAGTGTCACATTTGGCCAAGTTTATTTTTATCTTTCAAGAGGTTACCATATGTCTTCTGATGTAAACACTGTCATATTGTAATTAAATCGATTGTACAACATCATTACAACTATAAACAATGCCAAGCTTTTTTTTTATTAATTTTATTAAAGTTATTTTTTAGGGAATGATTATCTTTTAATGTCCATTAACAGAAACACAAAATAATTTATATGAAGAGAGGGGACAGGATTGGAACACATGAATCTGTAAACATTTGATTTCAATTTTTAGACGCCATTTTTAGAACAATGTTTCCACAGACGAGACGAACACGATATGAAAGTGCCCCGAATTTCGAAAAAAAATATCACATCCGAAATTACGGTATTTTCAAAAAAACGTTTTTTATTTTGCTTTCGTGGGCAGCATTTAAAGTTGAATGACTGATCTAACTATTATAAATATTCTGAGCCTGAATCAGCAAATTTTAAATCTATTTTACACATCTGATGCCAACATGTCGTGATATTCACAATTTTTATATTTTGTATAATTTGCAGATACGATCGAGTGTTGGTCTACATGCGAATGATTACATAAAATTTATTAATTGATGAATGTTGTGTTGAAAAATACCAATTTTATGTACGTAATTAATAACATCTGTAAATATATAACATAGTAACACCTCGGTATTTGTATATATTCAATGTCAACAAAGAATATATCTATTTATTTTCATTTTATTATTGTAATTGTGAGGATACGCTTTTTTGTATCGTTTCTATGTTACAAAAACGATTAAACCTACGTTTTTTTATCTTCTGTTAAGTTTCAAAATGATATATACGTGACAACTTACGGCATGGCACAGAAATTATAGTCAACAACTTTTCAAATAAAAATAATAAAAAAGCTTATAAATTACCATTTACTACGAAATACTATATAATTCTTGTTAAGTATAGTCAATAAATTTTATCCAGTTTTGTGACGTATTATTTACAAAATAATTATTATATAATAAAATAATAAAATATAGTATCTACTCGTAGTGCCTATAGATTTGACACAACGAGAATTAGTTTTGACTGACAGATTTGGAAACGATGAAAAGAATTGTCAACCGAAGAAAATCAAATTGGATCGGTCATAGTTCAACATATACCCACTTAAACTCCAGAGGGTAATATAAGACCGAGTCGTTCAAAAACAACGTGACAAAGAACCATCATTACAAGTATTAGGTGATGGAATGAAGTGATGGTATTGGCCAGGGGTCATGAACAATAATTTACCGTTACTGCAAATGTTAACGATTTCGTAATTCTAGTATCGGATAAATCTCCATTAGTTATATGGTTTGCTATGAACTCTGATGAAGTTATAAAAGAGTTAGCCGTACATAATTGGTTAGTGGTGGTGATATCAAACACTGACTTGACTCTCTTTACCATGACAAGGTCTAACGGATGCATTATTTCGTTCAAACATTGGGTTTATTGAAAAAATCTACTGTAAGTCTATTAACTAAAATCCAGAAATTGTTGTGTATGGATTTAAGCACAACATCTACGCTGACATTAGAGGCTGTACTTCACCATTATATCATTAGATTTCATTATGTTTCATCTTAATTTTCTTATTTTGCTTTCTGTTGGGTAATTACTGTACAAATAAGAACTATTTAATACCAGATTACAACATCTTAGCATTGGTGCTTGGAATAACATACCTATTTATCATGTGAATTCTACAGTATTTTTAAGGTTCAATGCAAACCATTACTGTATGATATTCAACATATATATACATGATAATATTTTTCCGTCTCAATTAAAGTTATTAGTTTATATATTTGACCGATTGCCAAAGAAATAATATATTAGATTTCTATTTAAAAAGTTTAGCTTGTTAGAAAGAAGTGCAATATCGTTATTCAGTCATTATCCAGGACGTGAAAACTATCGATAAATAAAATGCACACTATGAGGTCCCATCAATAGATTTTGTGCAATGTTTCACTACTATAATACCAACAATAAGTTCAATAGGAAAGTGATAATAGAGATAACCTATGAAATAACCTCTATGATATAACAATATTTACGGATGGCTAAAAATCATGGATAGACTGAATGGAATTTCATATCGCTACAAGGAAGAAATGAGACATTGTTACTAACGAAAAGGTCTACTTAAACGCTCATAGGTAACTTACGGATTGCGATATGTGTCCTAAAGGTGGCAGTGACCGAGGTGGAAGTGATCGATTTAGCATAAATATTGGAGGGTAAAAGATGCAATAGGAGACATATATATATATATTACACTGCTTGGTTGGTGTGGGCAATTAATAACAGAAGAAGAAAACCGTAACTATATGATGGTGGTAGGTTAAGGATAGGTTTTGGGGATAATGAATACTGCCGTAAATGCAATGATGAAAAAGGGGACTAATTATCTTCTCAAAGCATTTTGTAATTGAAAAAGATTTATTGCTGTAAACATGGACAGACCTTGGGATGATGAAAAAGGGGGGACAATTAGTCCAGCTCAAAGGTGAAAAACATTTATTACTGTATATATGGACAGAGAAATAGTACTAAAACGCCTTTTGAGATTTCGTACAGAGTGGGTAATGTTAATATTGGGCACAGTTTTCGTTGTTCTAAATTAAGTGGGCATATATACTGAACTACAAGTTGACAAATCAACTAACATCTAGGGTTCAAAAATCATATTTATATTAATAAGGTGTAACCAAACATTTTGTGACATAATGAAATGGTTTGTTGTCCCACTCCTAATGTATCTCACAGTTGCATTTGCCACGAGTCTTTATCCAATAATGCTTCCAATTTTGCATGATGATAAAAAAGATAATAAAAAAAAATGTATCAATCGATCTAATAACATAACATATCATCATTGCCGTCGGAATATTGAGCATTAAACACCAAGCGATTATACTCAACAATACACAAATATTAGAGGATGCTTACGTCTATAGTACAATAAAATAAAGCGTGCTGCTGATATGAGGTTATATAGATAATGAATTGAATGACTGAAAAACAACTAAACCTATATGTACTTCCTCGCGAGACCTCAGGAAACACAGTTTTTATGGTGTACAAACATCTCAGCAACAAACTAGCCATAACTTTACACATTACACTTCTGAAGTATTTAAATCTTTAGGTTATCAATTACATGTTATTATACATAGTACATTAAAATCTATAATTTGACGTTTTAGGAGAAATCAGATTTTACATATGTGTTGAAACAAATTGTAATGTCGCTATAAGCTCCATGTGACATAAAGGTTAAGATAATGATGATATGGAGGGATTGACCTTTTGATATTATCACATTAAAGTCTTTGAATTATTGTCATATGTACAATGGCCTGTATATCAAGCAGAGTAGATCCTGTAGAGGGTGACTTTATGGTGGAATGCTGGAGGGCTTTCGGGTTTTTATTATTATTAACCTTTAAATGTTTTTGGGTATCGTATACGTATGTTCCCATACTTATAAATGATTGTATAATAAATTTGAAAGGTATACAAACATCCTGCAATATTTATTGGATTGGTGAATTAAATTTCAAATTTCAATATCATCTACATAATAATAACAAAAAAATACCGCATTTTTTTCCTATTTCCATTCGTCATTTTGATTTTCCTTTTGGTATGACGCATACCCAAAATACAATAAATTGTTTTTCTTTTATATCAAACTAAATCAATCAAAAGATGACGACAATTTTCTTTCTTTTCTTTTTTTTTTTTTGTCAAATTTAGTACGAATCAATTGTCTTTTATCGCTTTTTATGTCACAAAATAAAATAAATGTTTAAAAAATACAAATCACAGAAATAATACAAGAAAATCAATTGTAGTTAATCAATTGAAAACTTAGATATGCTTAGAGAATCTGAACAATTAATTAATTTTTTGGTAAAAGAAAATATATGTGGGGTGGGTTGGTATAGGATAATTGGAATAAGGTCATCACAAAAAGTTATTTAAATTCCTGCCCAAGTACTTGCAATACCTCCAATAGTAGTGTCAAATACGTAACAATAATTCGGAAAATTTCGGAGCATAGTCTACTAATAACAAATAAAGAAGTCTTTATAGTCAACTTTCACACTGGCTTGTCGAGATTAACAGATCGGACATTATTATTTGTAGGGATGACGAAATAATACTACGGGTAGCTCAAACAAGACACGAGTCGTGGGTATGTTGTGGGTACACACGAAGTCGGTGATATGAACAGTAATTTAGAACTTTTTGAGGAAATTGTTCGAATTTCACCGGTCGAGTGTATCAGAAAGAGAAGAAAAATAGAGCACATAACTATTCGAAAAATATGAAAAAATTCTCTGTTAAATATTCGTATAGGAACGCGGATGGTTTTCTTCTTCTTCTTCTTCTTCCTTGCCTTTTTCCTTATTCAGGGTCGGCCCTCCTACTTCTCAATCTATTTC
>JANSTX010035321.1:0-13543 GCA_027564355.1 Penthetria funebris | reverse complement strand
TATTTTACCCAAAATCTACAATAATAACATAAAATGCTCCACTGTCTCTATTCCAGAGTGATATATAACTTTGGCTAAATTTATATCACATTTAATAAATACGAGTATATAGTCTAGAACTATAATATACAGCTGGTGGTTTTGTATCAAAATTTATAAGTACTTGATGACAGGATGATAGAATAATTATATAAATGTTATGAATTATTTATGATACTTTATGGGAATATACGACGTATATATGTACAATAAACATCAAGAGCTTGTTTGCCTTCACATTATAATACTCGTATATATTAAGGATTAATACAATAATTAGGCAAAGTGAAGATGAAATATTTTAACATATTGTTTATCATTGGAAGGCACACAATTAATCTTCATCAATTTTTTATGCAAAATTTATCTTTATTAATTTCACATTATCATAATTTGTATATAAATTTTTAATTTCGAATATAAAATGCATGTTGATTAAATTTATCAGGACGATATGATTAAAGATTATCGTATTTTTTTGTTTGAAAAACATCTTACACGTACAAAAAATAAATCATTAAATTTGTACAGGAATATATCGCCCACTTACTGCCAAGTTCTATGATACACAAAGTTATGTGAAGGTTTCCGATAAGAATAGAATAGATCTAAAAGATCGTACCTTAAGAGTAGTTTAAAGGTGACTTTATTATAATGATTTCATCTGACAGCATAAGCAAGTAAGTCCTCTACATAGAGAAACTTGAATATACAGTTGAAGACAAAGTTTGTATCATACTATACAGTAGACTAATCAGACCACCTTCGTGTCTGTTGTTTCAAAATATTTCACATATAATTATTTGTACAATGTCAATAAGAATTAGCGTGGTCAGACTGCTTTTTGTTTCCTAGCTTAAGTTTTATATTGGCATAAATCTAACATTCGACTCCTCCGCGGTAATGTTTTTCTAAAATTATTTCTGTTATAGTGATTATGATGTCCTGATACAAATCTTCAAAACAGACAATATGTCATATTATATTGATGCGGAAATGTGTTAACATAATTTTTCGAATTAATATTTATTATGTTAATCTTTTCAAAAGTGAAAACATTAGGAACATAGAAAATGTGTTGTATACTTAAATGATCTACAGTCCATACACAATTCAATTGGCCATACGACAATTTGTATAACTTGTTGAATGTAATCATATCGAATGTGATTTCATCGTACGATTTGTAAAATCATATCCCACTCAGCTTACAATAGTAAACAAATGTCGTCACGGTAGTCCAGATCATTAAGTCTATCGGTTGGACTCCATCTTATACCATGGAGTTCTGAGTTTTTATTTTTTTTCAGTTCAAGATGAGGAATAATAGCAGTGACAGTATATATACTTATTTTACACCCGTTTGCACATCAAAAACAGAGCGTAGACTTCGCACGACAGTTTAGACAATATAGTAAAACTTTCTAGAATTTTCCATGTCAATCCTTGAAAAACTCGTAAGGATGGGTCAGTGTAAATTTTAATGCTGGCAATACTACACTTATAACTTGTTGTATTAGCTGTCGTACGAGTAACTCCAGATTATCATGTCTAGTTTTTTGTATATTTTATTTAAATAAATATATAATAAAAATTATACAATATCTCTCTAAGACATTGGAATATGGTGCTTCGCCTTAAATAGATAGACATGACTTATAGTAATTTCATTGCAGATAAATGGCTTAGTTATAACAGAACTACAAAATGGTCCAAATGGGGGGTAAAAAAAAATAATAATATCATTGGGCAATTTCTTTCAAAATGTGCTATAAAAAGAATTGAATAACTTAGAAATGTGCTTCGGCAGCGGCGACACCGCTATCAAAAGACTTGACCATTAAGAAGATATATGATTTAACATAAAATTGAATTGGTCGATTAAATTTATATGGCGGTAATTTACTATAAATATGGTTTTATTCTTTTTTTTTTATATTATTTATTTATAGTTTTTCTATATTAAATATGTATATTGAAAAAGGTTTACCATTAATCGATAGTTATTAGCTATTGATATCGAATAGCATGGTGACTATATGCATATACAAGTATTATATATATGTTAAATGCCTTATTCATCGTATGTGCGTCTATAAGGTCTTTAATTATAGAGTTAATAAATTTTCTTAATGTGAAATGCTATAAGTTTTAATATTATAATTTGATAAATGTACATAATTATTGCAAAATATATTAGCATAAAAATTGTGTACCTATAAAAGCTATACTATAATTAAAGTAATAATAAAATGACACTGATTATAGACTGAGTCTATGCAGATAGGTAATTCATGATGATGATGATAATAATAATAATTTGACTTTATAAATATAAAATACTTCCTCTTAATCTTCTACGTTTTATCACAAAATAGCCATAATTTTTTAATGGTTTTTCATTTGCTTTGATCAAGCTGTAATTAAAATGGAATTCCTGTATAATAAAATGAGCATTGAAAACTGATGATTTCAATATGAATTTCATTGGGAAATAATAGTCATAAATTAGTAAAGGCTAATTACATAAATTTAATTCTTCAAATCAAAGAATTCATTAATGAACATACTTATGAGTATGACTATGGGAAGAGTTCCTCTCTATGAAGCAAAAGTTATTTACATAAATATTGAAATGGACCCAAGAATGGAACTGATATTGAAGAAGATCGATAGAAGAAAAACTTTGTTATGTAATATGACAAGATATGATATTTATGCAGATTATGTAGCTTTTGTACCATAAAGCTTATTTGAGCTTTATGTTTGATATGCACGTTTATATGGGTTCTGAAGGTGCTCACATACACAGATTTGAGAATTCTAAATTAGCCATTTAATTTTCGTGTTCGAAAAAACAAAAATCTAATATTTTTCAATTTTCGTGATATTCTAAGTGAATTGTGCCATTTTTTTTAGATCCACACAACTTTAAAAAGTAATAATTTTAACGAAAATAATACAATATTATTTTTATTCTTAACATAAACTGATCATGGACTATACGAATGTCTAAGACACCTGTAGACGAAAACTAGGATTGGTGACATGGTTATATTCGTCACTTTTCAAGTTTCGCAGCAAATAGTAACGACACATAATTGATTTAAAAGTACGTAAAATTTGTGTCCACTTTTATTTGGTTTCCGTGTCCACCCATTTTTGATGAATATTTTATGTAGTGGTTTTATATGATCAGAATGGTTATTAAAAGAAACTCGAAATTAATCTAGTTTAGCCATTCGCAGACTACTAGTCCAATATAATTTTTAATCTTTTTAAATTATGATGATATAGGAGCATAGTGTGATAATGTTACTTAAAAATGGCATGGAAAAAAGTATTTTAATATATTGCATTCCTATATTCTATACCCATATTTGGTTTTTGATGTTATTAAAGGCTATTATTATCAAAATTGCCATTATAAATTTGACAATTTTTAATAAAATTGAAAAATGTATTTCCCTTTTTTTTATGGTACCCCTTTTTATTATGGCTAAAAAGGATCATATAAAATGTATTAGAATTCCAATATATATTTCATATTTAATATTTCCATGTATAGCCTATTTTATTTTTTTTTGTCTCTGTAGCATTTCGTATTATACACACCACACCATATACTCGTTACGTAAATGACGATATAAACGCCAAAAGATATTTTCAAAATTTATGTCAATTACGTCATATCGAAAATTTATTGTGGGGTCGTCTTTTATATTTTTGCATTATCCAAAATGGCACTGAATATTCGAGTGTCTATATATGGAAATTGGAACCATTGAACCATCATGTTCAGAGACAACCCAAATAGATATGTACCAGTATATCGTATATAGATGTGGATAGACATAATATGCATAGTAGATAGTAGTAGATAAATGTCATTTATTTTCCATTTTACACCGTGTTTATGGGGTAGTAAAAACTGATAGTCCTCTTAAGAGAAGATGTGTATATTATGATGATATGCCAAAATATATACGACTAGTGTATTTATATTTGTTGTTATAGAGAATATAGGATTTTAAAAACTTATTTGATGTTGTTTTTATTATTATTTATATATATATTCTTTACATTATGCAATCATAAATGTATTATATTAAATCATATAAACGAGAATTTGCATTATAATAAGAGAGTGTGTATCATACTTATTTTTATTATAACTTTCGATGATGGCTCTATGGGTTCCGAAGTGTTATGGGTGTAGAATTGACAATTTTCATATTATTCGATTTGTAGATAAAAAAAAAAATTGTTCGTGGTATTCCTATGGGGTACACAAAGTTTGAATTCTAAAATTTGGATTAATAATACCGAAATTTAGTAAATGGACTTAAACTTCTTATATCTAGAATTAGTTTAGTGTTGTGTGTGACGTGGTGCCATCCTGTTGGAATCACATGTACTCTAAGTCAAATTTATCTAATTCCGACACAAAAAAGTTTTCCAAAATGTACCGATAACGATCGCCATGCGCGTTCACTCCCCAATGGAGCAATGTTTGTGTATCAAAAAAAGATTTTCAGTGCTTGAAGCACTGTTATTTTGGTTATTAATAAAGCAAACTAAGTTAAAATGTGCCTCGTCACTTATGACGATGTTTTGCCAAAATTTGGGATCGTCTCTACTGATCTGTAAAACCCGAGCATCCGAATCACGCAACTGTTCAATTCCTGTAGTTCATATGTCAATTAGATTTTAAACGGTTAAAAATGCAAATTCTGAAATCCAAATCAAACACAAATGATATGTGTATTAAGATTGCTATATACAAGTAGATATAATGTTATATAGTTGAGTTAGGCGTTACTATCGATCAGTATCCAAATTTTTTATGTGATCAAGTGACAAATGCGTCATTTAGCACCTTTTTTTTAAAACTTATACTCTCACTAACTTATACTCTCACAAACTACAATCTGTCATATTTTGAGAGCGTTGTGTTCAGTTTTTTGCAAGTGACTTTGTATGCGACACCTTTATCAGCACCATTATTTCTTGCCAAATAACTTTATAAATATTGAAAGTAGTCTATCTCGTCTGTTATTGTATTATCCACTTCAAGACGGCATACTATAGCTGAAGCAATTAGTACCTTTTTCGGCAAATTTATTATCAGCCATGTTTTCCATTCGGTCAGAACATCATCGTATGACCATACTTCAACAAATTATAAGATGTAGTACATAGCACTTTTAGTGCAATATTATCAGCGTCTATTGTTTTGCCGCATTTTAGATGTTGTAATACAGATTTTATTAGTCAAGGACTGGAGAAAAGTTTTGCGATATATGTGTAGATCTTCTCTCTACTAGATTTTGAGTGACGTGAATCACGAGTCAATTCAGCAACTCGTTAAAGTACTCTGTTCATCAGTTTATTTGATGCTATGTTCATTTCAGAGTAAACAGTCATTAATGGATTGAAGTGGACGTTCTGAAAATAGATTTTTTACATATTTTGGTTCTCACATTTCAGGTCCCAAATTGTATATTGAGTACGTGTAAAATATTGGTGATAATTTAAGTATGCAATTATGAGTATGAATATATAGGGAAAAAAAGGACTCCCATTTTTGTTGCAATCAAATAACATAGTCCTACATACACCCTCCAAGTACATGATTTTTGTTTATTTTTATTTACATTTTTTTCCCTGGGTTATAATATGTTGTTGTGCATATTAAAAAGAAGTATAGGAAACGAAAAAAACATCAAAGGAATATGCCGATTGGAAATTGAAACCAATTTGTCCTTTTGTGTTTTTGATGTTTTGACATTTTTAATTCACCGCTTCACCACTTTATGGCGCCAGTGGCATTTCACTCCTCTGTTAAATCTTTATGAACATTTTATTATAAATTCATCATTCACTAAAGCATCCTATTCACTATTATAATATTACTAGTAATAATGTTTTGAAATATTACACACAATTCACTTTGTGTTTGTTAGTGATGATGTCGTTTGTTTATTTTTTTTGCTTCTTTTAGTTTTTTCCATAAAATAAATTACTTTCAATGGTTTGTTAAAGTTTATTCCTTTTTTTTTTGTTATTATTATTCATTCATGGTTCAGTTGACATTTCAATTACAATCTTGTCGTATGAGGGAAAATATATTGGTATTTTTTTTTCCTTGTTTTTTTTTTTTTTGTATTTCATACTCTTTTGTGATCAAATAAAAACCAATGTTTACTGTCTTTTTCACTGTCACAAATAATTTATTTTCCATATTGTGATTATTGTATCAAATATAAACTGTACTATTTCATCATGTCAAATATCATTAGTTGATACCATCAAGATAATCCATTTGAATGCCACTTAGCGATGTCTAGAGTTAGATCACAAAGTTAAGAGGAAAATTCACATTTTGCGTCAAAGGCTTAAACCTTTAATTTAGTAAAATGTTCTAATCGTTTATTGAAAAAACTTTCGCAAGTACGTCATTCTTAGTTCAATCTGGAGGGATACGAATGTTTTTGAAGTCATGTCTATTGAATAAGTCGATATCATAGTAAGATTATTAAAACACACCTTCATGTTCCATTCCATTCAGCAATTTTGATTCCTACTTTTGTTGGTTTGTTCTATATCCTAAAATATAATACAATAGTATTTCAGAAATCTTTACAGTCTGATTACTACTTAACCAAAAAAAATGTAACTGAGAATTGTCATCAAAAAGCCTGCAGTGGTAAAATGTGGAGTGAAGCAAAGTTGGTAGCTAGAAATCTCAAATAGTGACTAATGTACTTTGATGTCATATGTTTGTATCCATAGTGATGGTTACAATGATGTATTATTGTTTTAGTTTCACTGTCTGCACGCGATAACCTGATGCTTTACATCAATTTTATTTTTATCGATTTTACTTTCATCGAGCTAGCCATTCATGTTAATTTAAAACATCTTCACATCATATACGTTTTTTCTTGAACGTTATTCGCTTAAAAAATATCCAGTTTTGATATGTCAGAACTGTGAAAACTATCTTAAATATCTAATCTGGAACATTCTTAACAATCATTCGCATTTAAATAAGCATACTTATGTGTTGTATTATGTACAGCTTTCTGTAAAGAGTCCCCAACATTTTATACATATCCTTACTACATAAAAAAAATTATGATTTATGTTTATCATATTTTTACATAATCTTTACCATAACAGCAGAACCATTAAAATATTAAAATACATACACAAAAAATTCAATTTTTTTTAAAAAGATAAAAAATGCATAACAAAACAATGTGATGACAACCCATAATATCTATTGAACTGTAAATCGTTTTAAAATGTGCATAAAATACACAATGGGAAATATATGGTTAAAATCTGTATGCAATATATATGCATTTATATATTATGTGCAATATGGATGTGCACATAATGATAAAACAAAAGCAAATAAAAAAAAAAAAAAAAACGAGTGCATATAAAATATATAGTGAAGCCTTGGACATTACATTCTGTTGAAATATGAAACATTTTCGATGTCACATACGGAAATGAATATTTTGTTTAAATGGACATATTTATATTATGACAGCGACAGGAGACAATAATCCATACGAACAGGAATGAGTAATTTACATCATTTTGAATATGGGAAGCCTTTCTGCCTTTCATATGTATAACATGACATTTCTTGTGAATCAATTACAAAATCATATTAAAAGAGAGTGTCAATAGCATTTGTTATTGACACGTATCAACAGAAAACGTTTCCATTTTTGGTGTAACACTGAATTAATTGTGTGTACAGAAAACAGAACCGATATTTCCATATGAAAAAAGAATTTCGAATTATTCTCGACTGAGCAACTATTTGGAAAAATCATCCATCAAGCTATGATAGCTGTGGGTATGTATATCGCACTGCTAAAACCTTTGAATTACGCGTGAAACATCAAATACAAAGCTGAGGCAAAGGATAGCAATATTAATTCGAATCATGTAACGGTTGAGCAGGGCACGGCATCGGTGATATTTAATAATGACGAGATTTCTGCGAATATGTCTAACACCACAATCTTGTGATTATGGTCATACAATATACAATCACAAAACAGTTATATATATTTTCTATCGTAACTCTCAGTGCGGAGTATGACATCATGAAAAGCTTATGGTTATAGCCACTTTTGTTCTTATTTGGTTATGACAAAGGTGTGCAAAATTGTTTAATTTGCGAATAGTTTTGCAAAGTTTTTGATTCTTCACTTTTATTTTCATTACATCTGCAAAATTTGTTGTACTTTCTGGAACAAATTTTGTTAGCTTTTATTAACATACTCGTATTATCCATGTGATATTCCAGATGTGTGCTTTTTGATTTGAATAAATAAAATTTTTTTTTTTGTTCTTTCAGGAAATCAAAATGCGAAAGAAAGCAAAATGTTGGCAAAAAAAAAAAACGTATGTTTCTATTTATTTTTGATGTTATTTTTTTGCATTTGCAAATGATCAACAGCGGTTTCAATAACACCAGATTGGTACAACACGATCGGTGTGGGAGGTTTAATACAAAAAAAAAAAAAACTATTAAAAATATAACGTGTTTAAAACCATTGCAAATAAATGTTAATATTTTATCAGGGTTTTTTTCTTATATTTTCTTACTTACTAACGAACTATCGGTCTAATAATTTCATATGCATAATAATATGGAGAATTTATGTTCAGGCTCATGTATGCAAATGGATGTTAAATTACAAGATAAATTTTATCTTAAAAGGTTTTTTTGATTTTCTCAAAAAGGTAAGTTAAAGAAGAACACGGCATGATCATCATTTGTACCGCATAAGATTTGAAAAATCTCTCCCACAAAGTGACAAGTCGCGTGATAGTTTCAAGTAAATATAACTATCTGTGTGTGTCTACAAACAAATAACAATGTGTCACTTAAAATATATACTTGTGAACTATAAATAAATTATGCAGAAAAGTTTAATCGCATTTAAATATACATTATAATATATATTTATTCACATAAATATAATATAGTAGTAACTACAAGACTATTTATAGCCATTAAAATACATGAGGTACTTACTTATACTTGTTGTAGTCATAAAAATAAAATGAACAGCAATGTTAAATAGATTTGTAGTCATTCTAAACAGGCATATCATACATTACACGATGCATGCATGAATTTGAAGACGGGATTCACAGTTGGATGTCACAATATTATATGGAATTACTGTTGAGTTCAGTTAAAAATGATGAAAATGTACATAACTATAATTTATTTTATAGATATAACATAAGTTCTATGGCAAAAAAAATAACTCTTCTATTCGTATGTCTGACTGTATCATGCAAAAGCTCTCGATAGCTGGGGATTTAAAAGATTGAAATGTCAAATTATGGACTAAATTATAGTTCTGAATGTATATATCAATGCCATATATATAGTTAGATACAAAAAATAGAAGATACTCTAAAGAAACAGGTCATATGATATATACGTTTATAGCAGTGTATAGTAAACCCGTTTATATGTTAATTTTGTACAGCTGCATTTTCTCTGGAAGAAAAAATTATTTACATCTTAAAACGATGAATACTAACATAAATGTCTGGGCATCAAATAAGGCATCTAATGGTCCTTTCTATTATATAATTATATAATATGTTTTCTATTTTCTTGATTAAATTTAACGGTTTTATTAAAAGTACTTTACAGTTAGTTTGATCGCCTGAGGGTCAATTTTTCTCATATTGTTTGAATTTATAGCATACCATATTTGATCTCAATATTCGGAACACAATTGATCATTAATTATTATGTTCAATAGAATCAAATATTAAGTGCTTATAGTCATTAAAGATCTGTCAATTTTGTTTGTACTGACAGACCATCTGTTTTATAAATCACCATTATAATAAACAAAAAAATAAAGGAAAACAAGTAGGAAGCTTAATTATGAAAGCTTGTATTTTTTCGTTAATAAAAACATAACCTTAGAAATTCTTTTAAAATTCAAAATGTAGGTATAATAAATTTTTTATTAAAATTTTCATTAAATTACAGTTTATCGTTTATATTAATTAATTATCATATATATGCACACAATAATCATTAATTTAAAATGTTTATCATTAATTTTGGTGATTTATAACATTATTATTATTATATTAATAATAATAATATATCCATTAATTAGTCAATTAATTTTAAATAAATAATTGACTAGCTGTCTGTCTAGTCTTTGCGCGCAATATTAAAAGATAAATGGCGCCATTTACAAAAATTATAATTTTGTTAAACATCAAAATCGTCAAAATCGAACACAAAAATATATGTTAGAAGTTATTGATTTGTAATTTATTGTTGCTATAATGAAATGATATTTAAATGTAAAAGTAAATTACAAACCTACATGTAACTAATTTATTTAATAAAATATTGTTGTAGATATTTTTCTGTATTGTCATTATTATTTACACATAATCATTCATTTTCATAATGCATATAATAAACAAAATATTAACTTAGCCTAATCAATCATTCATCAATCATAATTCATTATAATGAGTTTTATTTTACTTGACAATTTAATACAAACTGTCTGTCAAATGTTTGTACACACCACAAATAGATAACGTCAAAGTTTATATGAGTTACTTTATACTTTATTTTTATTTTTTATTTATTTTTTTTTTTTTTAGTTACAATCTGTGCATTTCATGGATTTACATAATAAATATTCAGTTAATAATATTAGTATACATAATGTTAGATAAACGTAAAATATAAAGTTTGTATGTACACAAAAAATTCGATACCAGATTGCTAATGTATCAGACACATAAAATACAATTAACCATATCCGGTACTAATAACACAATATTAGTCAATTTGTACTAAAGAATACCGATCACCAATGATAACTTCCTTGTTTAGATATTTTGATCATATTTGACATTATCTAATCAGTTTCAACGCCCACTCCTTCATTTTATTTGACAAATATTCTTCATTTTATCTCATTTACATTACGATTCATTTTTTCGTTCTTCAGAATAATTTCCGAAAAAAGGAAAAATGTCAGGGTGAATATATTGGTTGTCATTTTTAAATTCAAATTGACAAAGTGTTCATGAATATCCGAACATTGCTTTTCGATCTGACTCCCATGAATTGAAACAAATCATTATAAGCGACAAAGCACATTTCGACTTGGCTGGCTTTATTAATCAACAAATTAGCCGCAATTGATACAACAACTAGCATTGCACCCTCGTATTGTGAGAGTATGGTGCGCCATTTATTGGCGCGTCGCCATTATTGGACAATATTTCTTTGATGATTTTAGAGACAATGCCGCAACAGTTACGGATTATCTCACTGTGCCTGAATTAGATCAATTGTGCCTAAATCACATGTGGTTTCTATAGGATGATGTGCCACATCAAACACAGTACGCGTTATGATGCAAATTTTTAAAGAAAATTTTCCGATCGTATATTATAAAAAAGTGCGTAATGCGGTGAAAATATTATATATGTTGTAGTTGAGAAGGTTAAGCAATTCTGATTAGCATCGCTTTCCAACTATGACACACATGATTAAATGGATTGCTATTGAGGTATATTAAACCAATATGCTTATAGTGTGAGATGTACAACGTACATTTCTTTATACCAAAAGATAAATTTTAGATGATAATTTGTATAAGGTGATACTATAAGCAGACTCATATGATCAATAAAAGTGAATATAAAATATATAATTAACTCTGGCGGCAAATTTAAAAACGGTCATTTTGCGACAGACAGTCAAATAAATTTAATATAATAACGAATTAAAATTATATTATCCGATTATTTCTGTTCCTTTTTCTGCAAAATTCCCTATTATATTTATTTTATTTTTTTAAATTAAAATTTAATAATGGATATTAAACACAAATCACAAAAATGAATATAAACTAAAAGAAAACCAGTGTTATACAGTAGTGTGTCGTTTTCATTGAAGGAGTCCTTAAAAATGAAAAAAAAAATAACGAAAATATTCCAGTTTAATTAACAAGCAATTTAGAGGATAATGAAAAAAACCAATTTTTCTTTTACTGATAGTGTATCTATCTTTTAACAAAATGTGACTTTATCTTATAATAAAGCTGTATAAATTCTTGAATTATTACTTGAAAATAATTAAACCGTCTAAATGTCGGCATTTTGCTGTTTTTATCTCACTTTTTATGTAGCAGCTTGGCAGATTATTCCCTTTTACTGCAAATTAATGGCACAAAGTTGTAATTAATTTTGACAATTGCGTTTAAGCTGTTTTAAAATACTTCACAGTTTCATAAAGTATAATGTATGTATAATTGAATGTTTATAATGTTTATCTATATATATATATATAGCATAATAATGCTGGTGTAGCACAGTAGAATCATAAAATATATCCTTTGTAGGCACCGGCATAAACAGTTAAGTAAATTCATTTGCATTCATTTTAAAAGAAGAGAAAGGAAAATATGCAAAGTACAAGAAATGAACTTTTAATTTTTATTTCAATTTTTCCTTTCCATCCCTTTTTTTGGTAAATTTTAATTGATGATACTTACCATCAGATTTTTGTTTATGCCGTTTTTTGACGATGTATATACACAATTTTTTATTCTATAAGTACATGAAATATTATTCTATTATTTTGTATTTGAAAAATATATAGACATTTCCATAAATGCCCATTAACGATACTACAATCATTATCTAAAAATCATCACTACGGCTATGGGAACATAGTTATTCAATGAATATTAGTCAAAGTGCTCACAATTTCTAGCCAGCGCCCGTGCTTGACTCTACATATTCTTACCAGTGGTAATAGCATTTTTAATGACAGTTTTCCACTACAGTATTATTAGCCGATAACGTTTTCTACAACCCTTAGATTACCAATCCGGCACATAGCATGCGATATCATTGACCGGATGCCTCAGTTAAGGGTCTATCGCCTAAAAATTAAAAAAAAAATTCACGAATCCTCATTTGATGTTATATTTAGCCAAATATTCTAAGTCTAAGACGCAAATGCTATGGAATATATTCATTGCACATGTTATGGAATATATCACAGTAAATAATTTATCTTATGTAATGATAGGTATGTGTTAAAAATTTTATTTTAATAACTGTCACAAAAGGATATTAATTTAAAAATACATATTAAATGCTACTGCACGTAATAATTAACGAAACATTTAAAAGTTATTTCATGTTATCAGATAAAATAATTTGCGTTTCTATGGCATCCATAAAGTCAACTTAATTTTATAAGAAAACGAACAGAAAAAGAAATATTACTAAAAAAAAAACATATTAAATTATAAATCCTAAAATATTCATAAATTATACAATTTTATGAAATATTTCCAGTATTCAGACATTTATCTTAACTTCAATTTTTTTTTTTTTTTAAATAAATTTATTTTTCTATATTTTGCCACACAGTTTTCTAAAATATACT
>JANSTX010035320.1:0-30657 GCA_027564355.1 Penthetria funebris | reverse complement strand
AAAACAAGTCTCTCTTTTTCTATTTTCCAATAATTCAAAGTTTTTTTATTTTCTGTTTGCAAAATAATTTTTTTTTTGTATGGAAAAGAAAGGTAATTTGCAATTTATTGAAATTATGTTTTATGCATTTTCAGTGCAACAATTAAAGTAGTGCATCATCAGAATAAATAAATTGCAAGTCGTCCCTTCTAGTGTTGTGTTGTTGTGCGTGTTACTTTAGTATATACAACAAAAATCACTAGAAAGGAAAACTTCCGCATAGAAGAATTCTTCTTGATTTTTTTTTTTGTTATGTCAAAAAAACAAAGCGGTAACCCTTGGATGCAAAAAGAAAATATGCTCTGATCCACTTGAAACTTTGTACACATGTAGTTCTTGAATGGTTGCTAGGCCACCTTTTTTGGTTTCCCGGATTTATTTACCGGAGCCGAGATATTCTTGTTTGAAAATGGTAATTGTTTGCACTTAACTCCGTGAAAGTGAAAGATATCTCGTTTTTTACCACTAATAGTCCGGACTGAAGTTGTTTTAACACTAATTTTAGAATTTCAGTGTCTATTCTAGTTTTGCTGTAATAAATGAGGAAATTTTCAAAAGTGACGTACAGAGTCATTTTAAAAGCTTATTCAAAAATTAGAAACCTAAATTTTTCGATATTTCTATACGGTGCTGGATTGGTAATGCTTCACTGTATATTGCGAAAATATAAAAGATGAAATTGTATAAAAAATTCCTTAAAATTTCTCAATTTGCAAATCACTTAATTTTTCACAAATTTCAAATAGAAATTTTCTGACTTTCCCAATTAAATTTTTCAATTTCCAAAAAACACGCTTTTTTCGTGACCATCGTCCCTAACTTTCGATGTACAAACGATAATTTTATGTTTTATCATTTAGGAGATACAGTCCATGAAAATCGGTTCTGCATCATTTTCAAAAAACCTGAAAATTCACTCTAACTCGACCATTATTCGTCGAATTTAAAAATATCGGGATCAAGTTTGGTGCACCTAGGTGGTCTCCATCTAGACTCCATCATAAAAGTTTTGTTCTATCTCGTCAGATACAGAAGTTGAATTTTCCGATATTTTCTTGAATTTTCTAACAATTCTTTATTCAATTTGATCAGAAAATTTTACTGAACTCAAAAACACTTTGATTTTAATGGAAAACCTTTATAATTTCCATGAAAACTAAAAAAAAAACATGTCCTTCATACAACACAACTTTTCTTTTCTATTTTCCTTTAAGCGCCGTTTTTTTTTCTGGTATGTTCAAAATTGATTTTGGAGTGTGGAAAAAAGAGAAAAAGCAGAGAGAAATTTAGTGCGAGAGAAAAGTAAAATTACCATTTGATTAACGAGAAGAAAATTAGTGCATTTGTGCATTTTAAGTGCATCCTTTTTCTTCTTCTTATTCACCTTGTTCCTAATTCAGGATTGGCTTTTCTGCCTCTTAATATATATCTTATAAGCGTATGTCAAGTGTATCATCACTGTCCACATTTAATCTGTTTAAATCATTTTGAACAGCCAATAATCAGGTATTCTGTGGGCCGACCACGTACGCATTACCTGACCATAGTAATTTAATTCCACTTTAATAGATACATTGGTTATAGATGCAAATTTTAAACTGTCTTCAATATATAATGGTTGATGCTTCTTCACCAATTTTAGGTTCAAATTGTTACCGAATTGGTAACAATACATAAGTGGTACAAACCATAGGCTATATTTGCGTCATCGATACAAAAGACTATATGGTCTACAAAACATACTAATACTTATTTTGCACGTCATCATTAACTACAAATGAAACAAAATATGAACATATTCCATCGACTCAATATGTGTTTGAATAACTTTCAGATAAAATTGAGATTGATGACTTTCAAATAAAACTCAGATGAGACTTTCAGATGCGATTGTAATTGAGGGTATCTTTTTGTGTCGTATGCACTCTGCAATTTGTCTGAAAAATAATTGATTGTCTATTGTATGCGAGCTAATAGCTATAAGCTAATATCTATACGGTAATAGCTATAATCTAATAGCTTAAAGCTAGAAGATATTAGCTTGAAGCTAATAGCTTTTGCTTAATGTCATTAGCTAAAAGTTGATAATCATTAGCAGCGGTTCAAAATAATATATTTAGTATGTCATTTGGAATTATAAGTTAATATACTCTCTTCCGACATAACGCAGATGATAATTATATAAGTGCACATTCTGAGTACGGTATTCAATAAAATGAGTATAAAAAGTTCAATAGCCTAAGTAACAAGTGTACTCCAGAACAAATATAAAAAAATTGGATGCAAGCCAAAAGCCAGTAACTAAATAGTCATTAACTAAAAGTCAAAAGCCAAAAGCCATTAGCCATAAGCCATTAGCTAAATCACACTATCTATATACTTACCACAATAGTGAAAAATGTTGTCCAAACCATGTGGACAGCCATCAAACTGAATTTTCTACTGAAATCAACCTATATTTATAGTTTTTTAGCCGGAACTAGGTTACAATAGTGTTACATACTTTAAAGTTGTGAATATTGCATTTGATAGGTTACATTAGAGGTGCATACTTTAAGGTTATCGATTTCTATGCAAAGTTAGCTGATAAGCTGTAATATATCTTAAACCGTATAATTAACAGCTGCCTAAAATTGCCTTTATTTTGTAAAGGTTACTACATTGGTATTTATCTGACCCAGAATCGGAAACCACGGACAGATATTAAGTCCTGAGCAAATCGTTTTTTGATGACATAACTTTAACTATGATCATCTACGTTAGATTTGTCAACTTTTATTTATACTCTCCATTATTCTTGAAAAATACAAAAAGTGTCGACTTGTTTTTTAAAATCTTTTGGCACCAGTCAATGGGGTAACGCCACAGGAAGTCGAAAATTGTTGTGAAAAGTATGAAGCGAAATAAGGCAGTTAATCCAGATGACATCCCATCAGATCTTTTGAAATATCTGGGTAATCTGCGGTATCAATGGTTTAGCAAATTTATTAATTAAGATCTTGAAAGGAGGTGCGATTCAAAAATCATGGAGCTATCTCTTACCATTTTTATAAAAATAAGTAAGGTATACAGAGTTGCTATAACTACATAGAAATCAAACTTAATTAACACACAACTTAAAAATATGGGAAAGAATTTTGGACACAAGACTCCGTGATCTAATTAATAATTCAGAAAACCAGTTCGGATTCGTGAAAAGCAGATCAACAACTGATGCTATACAACCACAAAATACGGAGATAACAAAAAAGACCTCCATATGACATTCATTGATATAAGAAGACATTTGATAAAGTACCTAGATATCTCATTTGACAGGCATTAAGATCTCAAATTGTTCCAGAATATATTTCTGTCAACTATCAAAGATATGTATAATGAAAGCTTTCAATAATATCCGTATAAATGGTTAAACATCTACCTCATTTAATGTAAATGTTGAAGTGCATCAGGGTTCTGCATTAAGCCGATTAATCTTCAGAGCTATTATGCAATTTCTGTAATTATTAACGAATTTTTCAAAAGTTTACATTTTTCCAAAGTGCATTTTCCATGTCGTTCAAGAATACTATAATACTATAATAAAGTTTGATTAAACAATAAGATCATCTTGTCCAATCGAATACACCTTAGTTCATATTATTATAATAGCATAAGCTTTTATAAATATAGCAAAACCAGAGAAGATATATATTAACTTCAACTTTCCTATATGTATCAGTGTAAATAAAAGAGACAACAATAAGATGTACACGGCGGCCATTATTATTTAAAGCTTTTTAAAAAAAAAAATTATATATTTAAACTTTAAGCTTGCCAGTAATATAGGGTGGTGCAAAATAAATTAAATTGTTTTAAATTTTTTCAACGTTTTTATAAAACGAATAATTAGTATTTAAATAAATATCAATTGAATGTGAAGTCAATGAACAGTTCATTGTTAATAATTTTGTTGGGAAATTCGGTGAATTTATATTTAAATACTTGAAAAATTGCATTATTTTTAAATTACTGAATTTAAATAATTTCCTTTATATTTTAACAATATACACTTTAGTATTAACTAACCAAGTACTGTAAAGAAAATTCCGGAAAATTTTCGATTTCTATTTTAAATTAGCTGTTGAATTCAATTTGATGTTTAAAAAATAATGTTTCCAAAATTGGACTATAGCCTCCATTAAAATGATGGTTCTTCGCCACATATTTTGAGTTCACGAATTTGACCGTGGGTTGTAGCTTCATTTCTAATAATTTAAATTGATTAGTTAGATGACTATATTGACTGGTGTGTGTACCAATTTTTTTCAGAAGTACATTCAATATTTTTCAGTCAAAACCATACAGATGCACACACATCACCTTCATTTTGAGATTGTCGGTAGAATCGATGATGATATTCGACATCGAATCAATCAAGTGGAGATCAGTGTATGGATTTTTAATGTGATCGAAAAATGGCACCAAAGATAAAAGGGAAGGTGTCTGAAACTGTTGTTCGTGACCATGACTTATGGTTCTGAATGTTGTAAAAAGAGATCATATGCAGACACTACACACAATCGAGATGAGAAGATTAAGATCGTCATTCGGTGTAACATAGAAGGACAGAATTTAAGAACAATTATTTTCGAGGCAAGTTTTATGGTTACTTTCACCATCAATATAATATCACCCAAAGTAGATTAAGATGATTCGGTTTGGCAATGCGTAGACCGGAAACTTACTGCATTAAATTGACTTTGCATATTTTGGAAAAGATGTAACAAATCGAGATCGCTCAGTAGCTACTTGGTTATTTGTTGTTCAAAATTTTACATGGAAAAGATTGAATGTGGAAAGTGACAATATACAGGACAGAAACTTGTGGAGAAATTGATTGAGAAGTAGGAGGGCCGACCCTGAATAAGGAATAACGGCAAAGAAGAAGAAGAAGAAGAA
Source organism: Penthetria funebris (assembly GCA_027564355.1). Classification (NCBI taxonomy): domain Eukaryota; kingdom Metazoa; phylum Arthropoda; class Insecta; order Diptera; family Pleciidae; genus Penthetria; species Penthetria funebris. Next base: position 25,677 of record JANSTX010035320.1, on the reverse strand, counting down.
GAAGAAGAAGAAGAACAGTAGTCAGGTGTTATGGTCACGAAAAAATAATTTTGTGAAATTTGAAAAATATTGTTGGGAAATCCAACAAATATTTGAAAAATTGCATACTTTTTAAATTAGTGAATTTCATTAATGAATAAATTTTAGAAAAATTATTTCGTTTATATTTTAACAATATCCAATATATTATCTATCCAGTACAATAAAGAATGTTCCGGAAAATGCTTTCCATTTATAAATTAGCTTTTAAATTCACTTTGGAAATCACCATTTATTACAAAAATTAGTAAAATTTCAAAAATAGTATTTGTTCACAATCATATAATTATGCACAGATAGACGATTAGAAACAAACGTTCTATATGAGAAACTTTACATCTGTTTCAGCACCCACCATCAATTATAGACTTCCAAATTATTGAAAGTACAACAATGCTTAATAGTCTCGACTTTATGACATTGATCTTCTGACATTAAGTAAGACAATTTTAGAAATTATTTTGATCAAATTTTTGCATTTTTTTCCAAAACACTTTAAAATGTATGAAGCTCAGAAATGTGTCTTTTATTAAAATTGAATAAAAATTAGTTTATTTTTTTTTTGTCTACTTCCCCATTTATATATGGATCAGTGTCACTAAAAGAGATAGCAATAGTGTGTACACGGCGGCCATTATTATTTTAAACTTTTAAATCTAGAGAGAGAATGAGTTATGGCATTGAGTGACTCAATCGAGAAGTAGTTTATTTTTTAACATAACATCATTGCTAGAACTAAAGTGAATCGGAAAGAAAGTGTAACCAGTATATTCCCCATAGTTTATTCCTCTTTAATATAATATAACTAAATCTAATAAAATGTAAACTAATCTAATAAAAATTTAGTTTATATTTTGCAAATTATATTTATTTAATGCAAACACATCCATACTAGATTTATTTATCAGACTATATACTGCTATAATGACAGAGTTTTGCAGAATATTTAAAGTTATCTATTAATAAGAATCTCTTAATACAATTATCAATAGTAGTCATGCTATCGCACTTACCTAGAATTTCCAATATATTTCTTGTAATTTGAGTAAATTTTTATTTATTTTATTCTTATTTTATTAAGCAAACTTTGTAATTATTTTATATGTCACAGAAAGGTTAGAAGTTTATCCGAAGTTCAAAAGATTACAATTCTGTTTACTGTAGTTGAATGATTTTTATGCATATCTCATACACACGGCTAAGCTGAGTTTTGCATATACGATGTGAAATTAGTGCATTCTGTTGAAATTGTACAAGTACATTTAAAATGTGCACTGCAACTGATATGGAAGATATGACATAGAGAAAGTTTGGAAAAATATAAAGCCATAATTTGTATATAATTTTCTGAAGTACTCTAGCAGCTGATCTCATAATTCGTATATCCAATAAATGAAATGTCTTAGAAACTTTATAAACACATCAAATCCTGTACTATTTTAATTGTGCATTGACTTGATTTAATAAAAATCTCGTTAAGTTTTCAAACAATTACAAATGGCTATTGAATTTGCCGCGACCAAATACGAGAAATACCTGGACAGTTCATAACTACTTGAAGACGGAGAGTTAAATCAGGATGGTAATAAATAGAGGAGTCATTAGTGACAAGAATTTAAATTTGACATGATTTATCCTGAATGGAAACAGGAAAAATGTTAATACCAAAACAATGGAAATCATTCACTAAACTTAAAATATTTTGGACTATTGAAATATTGAAAATAGAGAATTAATTGAACTTACCAAATTTTATTCGTGATTTTCATTTTGAATTGAAGAATGCTGAAAATTTCCCCAAGAATTCTATGGCGACACTTCTGTTCTTTATTTTTAAACAATTTTATTTTTTTTTTGCACAACTTTCTTAAATTAATTGTTTGTTTTCAACTTTTACACGAGAAATTGTTGATCACACTACAAATCACATATTTATATCACCATTAATTAATTAAATAAAAACATTTAAAATGTTTATTGTAAAACAAATTTATTATTAAAAATTATCAATAATTTATTTAATCATTTTATTTAATTGCCATTTTTTATTTGTGTTGTTTTATTCAATTTTTAGTTGACAGAGACCGTCTACCATATTTGGCGCATGACCTATTCAAATTGGTAGTGGGATTCTAGTACTTATGAAAATATAAAATTTTTCTAAGTAATTTTAAATTATGATTTTCAACTGCATAATTAGATGCATGTTAAATTTTAAGCGAATTCGCTTTAACTGATATGTTACTGAAAGGCAGAAAACCCATTTTTGATCTACGTCAATGTATCTGCACAAAAAACTAAGAGATTAGAAAACATTCTTGTAATTTGCTCATAATATCAAAACAGATACCACACAAACATAAACTTGTAGTTTGGACAGATGGGACACATTCATATTGCCTTTTTCCTTATTCAGGGTCCTCCTACTTCTCAATCTATTTCACCACAAGTTTCTGTCATTCAATCTGCTCGGAGTATGTCATGGGTACACACGGATTGGGTGATAATGAATGATAATGCAGAATTCTTCACGGAAATAAGCACTAACCATAACCTTGTGATTGGTGACACCATATTTCAAGATAAAAGAATACACAAAGAAACTTGAATTTCACCTGACGGACGTACCAAAAACAAAATAGATCACATTACAATTAGTATACGATAGAGAAATTCTCTACTTGACGTCCACAGCTATCGGAGTGCGGATGTTTTTAGTGACCATTATTTGGTTATGGGACAGATTAAAATAAAACTTATGGCAAGTATAAAGAGGCAACTCAGAACTGCTAGAATAATAAACGTTGCTAATGAGGGGGTAAAATGACGATTCACAGACGATTTGGAGAATCGCTTGATATGTGACGGCGGTAGACGAGACTGGAATGAGGTCGCGAGTGCATTGAGACAGGTAGGGGAGGACGTGCTTGGTTTCATTAATTACGAGACAAAGGAATGGAGTGGTGATGCCACATGGAGTCCAATAGGGAGAAAAAAAGAAATAAAAAATATTATTGACGGCGGAAATGCGATGGAACGACAGTGCCTACATACACAATACAGTCAATTGGACAAGACGGTTAACAAAAGTGCACGGCAAGATAAGCGACATTTTTTTAAATAATATTGTAGTTCCGGCTCAACACGCTGCAAACTCAAATAATATGAGAGAAACTTAACAAAGTTCAGGGACTCTGTTACGAGTAGTGGTGAAATCAAATCCGCTTTGAAACATCTAAGGGGCAGTAATGCGGCCGGGGCCGATAACATATCACGAGAAATGTTGAAAGTTGACTTGGAGGCCATTGCAACAATATTGGATCCGTTATTAGTGAAATGTGGTTATCTGATGATATTCCAGCCTTGTGGAAAGAGGGGTTGATATTCAAATTGCCGAAAGAGGGTAACTTGAGTATGTGTGAGAACTGGCGTGTTATCACCTTGCTGAACACGATAAACAGTAGTCTTGACGATGATTTTGATGTACATTCTGGTGTAAAACAGGGAAGTATACTGTCGTCACTATTGTTCCTTCTCATGTTGGACTGGGGTATGAACCAGGTAAACTCTGAATCAGATGGGGTATAACCGGTCGACTTGAAGATCTCGACTTTGCTAACGACATTTGTTTGCTATCTCAAACTGACTTGTGACTTGTGAAATAAGCTGATGAAAATAGGTGCATCTGAAAGATGTTCACTGGCAGTCGGCGGGGAAGAAATAGATGAAGTAGAGGACTTCCAATATCTGGGAGCTTTACAACAATTGAAGGTGGTGCTGGGACAGATGTAAAATTCCGCATACAAAAGGCACGACAAATGTTTGGTGTGCTAAATGGAGTCTGGCGGTCAACACAGATTTCCAAGAATCTAAAGTTGTGCATTTTTAAAAGTAACTGTTTACAGGTACTATTGTATGGCTGCCAAACTTGAAAGGTGACAAATAACAGCGTGTCACAAATCCAAGTTTTCGTCAATAGGTGCCTTAGGCGCTTATTAAAAATTTTCTGGCCAAACATAACAACTAATGAGAATTTGTGGAGATGGGCAGATCTGGAGGCAATGAACAGGATTGTCACCCGATGAAGGTGGAATTGAATCGGCCATACACTGGAGCGACCAGTGGGTGATATTGCAAAGTATGCACTTGACGGGAACCCGCAGAGTAATAGAAGACCAGGTCGTCCAAAAACATCGTGCCGAAGAATCGTCATTAAGGAGGCTAGTGCCAGTGTAATGGCTTAGAACGAAATGAAGGTGCTGGCCAGAGATAAAGAGAAATGGCGGTTGTTCGTTGATGCCCTATGCGATCGCGATTCCTTACATCTTTTCCAATATTCAAAGCCAATTTAATACAATAAGTTTCAGGCTTACGCATTACGTTACCGAACCATCTTAATTTACTTTTAGTGATTATGTTGGTGATGGAAATAATTTTTATACTGCCTCGAATATAGTTGTTTTAAATTCTGTCCTTCAATGTTACACCGGATGATCATCTTAACATTCTCATCTCGGTTGTGTGTAATGTCAGCATTTGATCCCTTTTTACAGCCCAACATTTAGTGTGACTGATGTCCGTTGGCCTCAAATACCGAACTCCACAGATTTATTTTGCATTCCTATTTAATTTGATTTCTCACTTATAAACACTATGTCAACTGCAAATAATCGTAGTTCATGGAAGAGGATCCTGTATTGTACCAGACAGAAATTGCATAATAGTTATAAAAATTAATGGGCTTAATGACGAACCCTGATGCACACCAACGTTTACAATGAATGAGGTGGATGTTCCACAATTTGTTCGGATTCTTGTGCTACAATTACATATTGATAGTTGAGATATATAGTTCAGGAACAGTTTGAGATCTTAATGCCTGCCAAACGAAATCTTTAGGTACTCTATCAAATGCCTTCTCAAGATTTATGAATGTCATATGGAGGTCTTTTTTATTATCTCTGAATTTTTCAATCACTATACGGAAGTGTTTGTATTGCAACAGTTGTTGATTTGTCTTTGACAAATCCGAACTGGTTCTCTGATATATTAATTTGATCACGGAGTTCTTCCAAAATTCATTCCCATATTTTTAAGGTGTGTGAAGTAAGTTTGTTCCTCTTTAGTTACACCAACTGTGTATTTCTCCCTTATTTTTATAAAATGGTAAGAGAGAGCTTAAGATCTTAGTTAATAAATTTGTTAACCATTGGTATCCAAGATCACCCACATATTTCCAAAGATCTGATGGTATGTCATCTGGACCAACTGCCCTATTTCATTTCATTCTTTTCACAGAATTTTCGACCTCCAATGGAGTAACCGCATTGACTGGCCCCAAAATAGGATTTGATTCCGAAATTCGTTGATAAGGATATTCTTCATTCACTATGAAAAATGAATTGTAAGTTTGTGAAAAAATTTGTTCATTTGCATTCGATTCTTTCAATGAATGCGTTGTTTTGTTTTGTTCTTTTTTTTTGTGTTTCTAATTTTCAATACAACCACTGTAAATTATGGCATGACTCTCACTAATTTGTGATACCATTGGGTATTATTTGACATTAATATTGACAAAATGTCATTTTAAAACTATCTTTACGACCTATCCATCATTACAATGAATGAATTATCATTGAATAGATCATCCTTATTAAAAGAAAAGGGTTTCCCATTCGAAATCAAAATATGTTTCAAGTGATTCTGTTTGAAGTTCTGCTGGTGTTTCTCGGGATAGATTGACTTAGAATTGGTTTTCGCCGATGAAAATAAAAAGCTTTTATTTGGTCTAGTAAAAGACACGGTCCAGGGCTTCATACATGTTTCAAGTAGGCCAAATTTGTATGCAGGCACAATGTTTTAAAGAAAAGAAAAAAAACAATATTGTTTTCGTTGACACGTTCGTACAATGTTCAATGGTAAATTTCGCTTAAAGAAATAACGGTAATTTTTAATAAATCAAAATATCATGCGGACGTGCAATTCACACGTAGTCACAATTTGTACGTAGGCACAATTCTTTAGAAGAAAATATTGTTTTTTTTAGTCGCACATATTCCCTAATTTATTTGAATTTTAACAATTTAAAAAAAATTTATGTGCTCGGGAGAAATTAATTTCAAGTTTTAATTTTCTATTATTTAAATTTCAAGGCTTTTTGTCTACTTTTGGAAAATTAAAAACGAAAAAAAAAAAACTGGTGATGACTTAATTATTGTTGTTGTTGTTGTAGTGCTTAATATTTGGAGTTTGTTTTTTTTTTTCAAAATTAAAAACATTCTAAATGTAAATAGCCCGAAAATGAGGTTGAAATGTTATGTGTTTTTTCAAATTAATAAATAAACAGTGAATCGAAGGGATAGCTGAATGGAACAGCACTGAGAATAGTCTCTGTAATCACACAGTAATAATCCATTGATGATTTAAGGTAAGATTTAAATAATTTTTAACGGGCCTAAATGACTCCTTCTATGTAATGTAATTAATTTTAAAAAAATCAGTTTTTTCTTGAAATGTCTAATTAAATAAATTAGCAGTAACGAGAAGCGGATGACCGTTCAATATGAGGAGTCGATCGATTATAATTAACGACTTTAAAGTAACCGCATTGTGACTGGCCTCAAAATAGGATTTGATTCTGAAATCTGTGGATGAGAATATTCTTCATTCAAAAGATGATTGAAGTATTTCTTCCACCTTTTGCAATCAAAATATTTCCACTCTCGTATTATATGGATTGTATATATATTAATAGAATGTATGTCTTTTCCTGCAGCATTTCTTTGTGTGCAACAATTTTGTATATCTCGTTTTAATCGTCAGACCCAAGACGCTCATATAGCTGATTTGGCAATAGATACCACCCTTCTTGCCCCCCCCCCCCGTTCAATTCAAAAGCATGAAGAGTATGGACGAAGGGTATCGATTATATAATTTCCGGTAAATTTGATAGCTTTAGCTGTGATAAACATCAACGTATATGAATCCAGCAAGAACTTCAATCCTATAATAAGAATCAGTTCTCTGAGAGGCCTCACTTCAATGTCAATGGAATTTGAGTATATGTTATTGAACGCCTTAGCCAAATGATTGTTTATGCAAATGTAGAATGACACTTTATTTGTGTCGGTTACAATCAATCTCTAAATACACACAAAATATAGAATTATAGAAGATGTTCACACACTTTTTACACACATAAATTTCCATATATAAATAAACGTGTGTCTGGTTTCTTTGTCAATTTCAGTTGACAAACTTTTCTTTGATTTTTTTTTTCCTTTCTTACGTACCAAGAAAATGCATTTATTTATGTTTTTTGGTATGAAATGAATGGCACATGGCACAGTCCGTAAGTAGAATTTGGATTTTTTTTTTGTTGCAAGTAAAGAAATAACCAAACAAATAGTAAAAAGAAAACTGAAAGGAAAAACAAGTGAAAAGAATAAAAATAATAAAAAAAATCCCATGAACAAAGAGGTGTCAAAAAAATTAGGGAAAACAGTGCCTATGTAAAAGCTCATGAGTGTGAAAATACGATTGATAATAGGCATGAGGCAAGGTTTTTCGTTAATTTTATTTTTCTTTGGATTTCTTTTATTTTGTTGAAGCAATTTTGCGTTTTCCTTTTTTTTTTTTATTTTCTTAATAAAATTTGTACAATTGCAAAAGTTGCGTATGTAAATTTATTGAAATGATTAACATAATGACTATGATGCTGATGCAGATGTTTAGATGATGGCGGCGGCGGTGGTGATAGTGGTGTTGTGATGGTGGTGCGGTGATGTGATGTTGGTGGTGGTCTTTGTGGTGTTGGTGGTGATATTATGATGGTAATGACGGTGACGGTTATGGTGGTACATCCATCTCAAGCCGAGATTCATATAATGGTTTTGACAAATGTACTCATGTATGCGATAAACACATTTTTTTGGAGCTACTTTTGAAGTCATTTTCGAAAAATTAAACACAAAAAAATATAAACATGCAATTTTATACATGAGTGCGTAAACAACAGTGGACATCCAGTGCATAATATTGAATAGATAAGCATATGCATTTAAAGGATTTGTAGCAGATGCCATCTATATAGTTGTAAATGTTAATAATTAAGCACATTTAATAGTAATCATTTCAGTTACCTTAAGATAACAAATATGAATAATCTCTAGTCGTAGTTATTCAAAAATTTCGCACATTTCAAATGGTAATTTTTCAATTTTCGCAACAAAATTTTCCAATTTGCAGAAAACGTTTTTTTCCTGACCATCGTTCCTAATTTTTGATGGACAAATGATAATACTATGTTCTATCGTTTAGGAGATACAAGCCGAGTTCGTTCAGCATTATTTTCAAAAAAACGGAAAATTCGATCTAACTCGGCACTCGGCCATAAAATGGTGTCCATCTAGATTCCATCATGAAGATTTGCTCGGATTAAAGAATTTTTTTTACAAATTAATATGAATATTTGGCAAGCTCCAAAAGTTATGCAAGTCGCCCATACAAAATTTTGTTCTATCGCGTCAGATACAGAAGTTGAATTTTCTGAAATTTTCCGGAATTTTTGAACAATTTTTTATTCAATTTGTTCAGGAAACTCTACTGAACTCAAAAACGCTTTATTTTCATAGAAAACCTTTATAATTTCCATGAAAACTCAAAAAAAACAAGTTTCTCTTTTTATATTTTCCAATAAGCAAAGTTTTTTATTTTCTGTTTGCAAAATTAATTTTTTTTTGTATGGAAAAAAAGTAATTAGCAATTTATTGAAATTATGTTTTATGCATTTCTAGTGCAACAATTAAAGTAGTGCATCATCAGAATAAATAAATTGCAAGTCGTCCTTTCGAGTGTTGTGTTGTTTTATGTCTTTTTAGTACATACAACACAAAACACTATAAAGGAAAACTTGTGCATGGAAGAATTCTCCTTGATTTTTTTTTGTCATCTCAAAAGGACAAAGCGGTAACTCTTGGATTCAAAAAGAAAACATGTTCTGATCGGCTTGAAATTCTGCAAACATTTAGTCCTTGAATAGTTGCCAGGCCACCTTCTTCCGGTTCCCGGATTTATTTTCCGGAGCCGAGATATTCGCGTTTGAAAATGGTCATTTTCGGTACTTTCAAATGGACGTAACTCCGTGAAAATTAAAGATATCTCGTTTTAGTTTTTACCACTAATAGTCCTGAATGTATTCCTTCAAACAGTAATTTTTCAGTATCTATTCCAGTTTTTCTGTAATAAATGGGGAAATTTTCCAAAGTGATTAACAGAGATATTTTAAAAGCTTATTCAAAAATGAAAAACCTAAATTTTCCGATACTTTCTATACCGTCCTGGATTGGCAAGGCTTCACTGTATATTGTGAAAATATAAAAGATGTAATTGTATAAAAAATTACTTAAAATTTCTCAATTTGCAAATCACTTAATTTTTCAAATATTTCAAATAGAAATTTTCTGACTTTTCCAACAAAATTTTCCAATTTTCAGAAAACGCTTTTTTCCTGACCATCATTCCTAACTTTCAATGTACAAACGATAATTCTATATTTTATTATTTAGGAAATACAGTCCGTGAAAGTCAGTTCTGCATTATTTTCAGAAAACCGGAAAATTCACTGTAACTCGACCATTTTTAGTCGAATTTTAAAATATCAGGAACAAATTTGGTGCATCTAAATGGTTTCCATTTGGATTTCATCTGGAAAATTCGCTAGGATTAAAGAAATTTTTTAAGGAAAATGGACAACAAATTTCACAGATCTCCTAAACCGGAAGTGCTAGAGATCTGAAAATTTGTATACATGGGAAGCTCCAAAACTTATGCAAGTAGTCTATACAAAATATTGTTCTATATCGTCAGATACAGAAGTTGAAGTTTCCGATATATTCCGGAATTTTCCAACAATTTTTTATTCAATTTGTTCCGAAAATTTTACTGAACTCAAAAACACTTTGTTTTTATGGAAAACGTCTATAATTTCCATGAAAACTCAAAAAAACAACTCCCTCCTGCATTCATCACAACTTCTTTTTCTATTTTCCTATCGAAAAGTTTTTATGTATTTGTAAAATAGATTTTTTTCCTTCTGGTTGTGTTTACATATTTTCATTGAGTTATAATTTGCCTGTTAATTGCATTTTAATTTCTAATTTAAATTAATTTACGCTTTTAATTGATCGAATATTAGATAATTAAATAAAAGCAATAATTTTCATGCAAAGAATGAAATCTATTCGTTTTCTGAATTAATAACAGCTTAAACATCAAGAAAGGAAATGCAATGCAAAACATATTCTTAAAGAGGAAGTCAAGAAAGGAAATGCAATTCATGCTTAGTAAATGTTTAAGTTGTTATTAATTCAGAAAACGAATAGATTTCATTCTTTGTATGAAAATTATTGCTTTTATTTAATTATCTAATATTCGATCAATTAAAAGCGTAAATTAATTTAAATTAGAAATTAAAATGCAATTAACAGGCAAATTATAACTCAATGAAAATATGTAAACACAACCAGAAGGAAAAAAATCTATTTTACAAATACATAAAAACTTTTCGATAGGAAAATAGAAAAAGAAGTTGTGATGAATGCAGGAGGGAGTTGTTTTTTTGAGTTTTCATGGAAATTATAGACGTTTTCCATAAAAACAAAGTGTTTTTGAGTTCAGTAAAATTTTCGGAACAAATTGAATAAAAAATTGTTGGAAAATTCCGGAATATATCGGAAACTTCAACTTCTGTATCTGACGATATAGAACAATATTTTGTATAGACTACTTGCATAAGTTTTGGAGCTTCCCATGTATACAAATTTTCAGATCTCTAGCACTTCCGGTTTAGGAGATCTGTGAAATTTGTTGTCCATTTTCCTTAAAAAATTTCTTTAATCCTAGCGAATTTTCCAGATGAAATCCAAATGGAAACCATTTAGATGCACCAAATTTGTTCCTGATATTTTAAAATTCGACTAAAAATGGTCGAGTTACAGTGAATTTTCCGGTTTTCTGAAAATAATGCAGAACTGACTTTCACGGACTGTATTTCCTAAATAATAAAATATAGAATTATCGTTTGTACATTGAAAGTTAGGAATGATGGTCAGGAAAAAAGCGTTTTCTGAAAATTGGAAAATTTTGTTGGAAAAGTCAGAAAATTTCTATTTGAAATATTTGAAAAATTAAGTGATTTGCAAATTGAGAAATTTTAAGTAATTTTTTATACAATTACATCTTTTATATTTTCACAATATACAGTGAAGCCTTGCCAATCCAGGACGGTATAGAAAGTATCGGAAAATTTAGGTTTTTCATTTTTGAATAAGCTTTTAAAATATCTCTGTTAATCACTTTGGAAAATTTCCCCATTTATTACAGAAAAACTGGAATAGATACTGAAAAATTACTGTTTGAAGGAATACATTCAGGACTATTAGTGGTAAAAACTAAAACGAGATATCTTTAATTTTCACGGAGTTACGTCCATTTGAAAGTACCGAAAATGACCATTTTCAAACGCGAATATCTCGGCTCCGGAAAATAAATCCGGGAACCGGAAGAAGGTGGCCTGGCAACTATTCAAGGACTAAATGTTTGCAGAATTTCAAGCCGATCAGAACATGTTTTCTTTTTGAATCCAAGAGTTACCGCTTTGTCCTTTTGAGATGACAAAAAAAAATCAAGGAGAATTCTTCCATGCACAAGTTTTCCTTTATAGTGTTTTGTGTTGTATGTACTAAAAAGACATAAAACAACACAACACTCGAAAGGACGACTTGCAATTTATTTATTCTGATGATGCACTACTTTAATTGTTGCACTAGAAATGCATAAAACATAATTTCAATAAATTGCTAATTACTTTTTTTCCATACAAAAAAAAATTAATTTTGCAAACAGAAAATAAAAAACTTTGCTTATTGGAAAATATAAAAAGAGAAACTTGTTTTTTTTGAGTTTTCATGGAAATTATAAAGGTTTTCTATGAAAATAAAGCGTTTTTGAGTTCAGTAGAGTTTCCTGAACAAATTGAATAAAAAATTGTTCAAAAATTCCGGAAAATTTCAGAAAATTCAACTTCTGTATCTGACGCGATAGAACAAAATTTTGTATGGGCGACTTGCATAACTTTTGGAGCTTGCCAAATATTCATATTAATTTGTAAAAAAAATTCTTTAATCCGAGCAAATCTTCATGATGGAATCTAGATGGACACCATTTTATGGCCGAGTGCCGAGTTAGATCGAATTTTCCGTTTTTTTGAAAATAATGCTGAACGAACTCGGCTTGTATCTCCTAAACGATAGAACATAGTATTATCATTTGTCCATCAAAAATTAGGAACGATGGTCAGGAAAAAAACGTTTTCTGCAAATTGGAAAATTTTGTTGCGAAAATTGAAAAATTACCATTTGAAATGTGCGAAATTTTTGAATAACTACGACTAGAGATTATTCATATTTGTTATCTTAAGGTAACTGAAATGATTACTATTAAATGTGCTTAATTATTAACATTTACAACTATATAGATGGCATCTGCTACAAATCCTTTAAATGCATATGCTTATCTATTCAATATTATGCACTGGATGTCCACTGTTGTTTACGCACTCATGTATAAAATTGCATGTTTATATTTTTTTGTGTTTAATTTTTCGAAAATGACTTCAAAAGTAGCTCCAAAAAAATGTGTTTATCGCATACATGAGTACATTTGTCAAAACCATTATATGAATCTCGGCTTGAGATGGATGTACCACCATAACCGTCACCGTCATTACCATCATAATATCACCACCAACACCACAAAGACCACCACCAACATCACATCACCGCACCACCATCACAACACCACTATCACCACCGCCGCCGCCATCATCTAAACATCTGCATCAGCATCATAGTCATTATGTTAATCATTTCAATAAATTTACATACGCAACTTTTGCAATTGTACAAATTTTATTAAGAAAATAAAAAAAAAAAAGGAAAACGCAAAATTGCTTCAACAAAATAAAAGAAATCCAAAGAAAAATAAAATTAACGAAAAACCTTGCCTCATGCCTATTATCAATCGTATTTTCACACTCATGAGCTTTTACATAGGCACTGTTTTCCCTAATTTTTTTGACACCTCTTTGTTCATGGGATTTTTTTTATTATTTTTATTCTTTTCACTTGTTTTTCCTTTCAGTTTTCTTTTTACTATTTGTTTGGTTATTTCTTTACTTGCAACAAAAAAAAAATCCAAATTCTACTTACGGACTGTGCCATGTGCCATTCATTTCATACCAAAAAACATAAATAAATGCATTTTCTTGGTACGTAAGAAAGGAAAAAAAAAATCAAAGAAAAGTTTGTCAACTGAAATTGACAAAGAAACCAGACACACGTTTATTTATATATGGAAATTTATGTGTGTAAAAAGTGTGTGAACATCTTCTATAATTCTATATTTTGTGTGTATTTAGAGATTGATTGTAACCGACACAAATAAAGTGTCATTCTACATTTGCATAAACAATCATTTGGCTAAGGCGTTCAATAACATATACTCAAATTCCATTGACATTGAAGTGAGGCCTCTCAGAGAACTGATTCTTATTATAGGATTGAAGTTCTTGCTGGATTCATATACGTTGATGTTTATCACAGCTAAAGCTATCAAATTTACCGGAAATTATATAATCGATACCCTTCGTCCATACTCTTCATGCTTTTGAATTGAACGGGGGGGGGGGGCAAGAAGGGTGGTATCTATTGCCAAATCAGCTATATGAGCGTCTTGGGTCTGACGATTAAAACGAGATATACAAAATTGTTGCACACAAAGAAATGCTGCAGGAAAAGACATACATTCTATTAATATATATACAATCCATATAATACGAGAGTGGAAATATTTTGATTGCAAAAGGTGGAAGAAATACTTCAATCATCTTTTGAATGAAGAATATTCTCATCCACAGATTTCAGAATCAAATCCTATTTTGAGGCCAGTCACAATGCGGTTACTTTAAAGTCGTTAATTATAATCGATCGACTCCTCATATTGAACGGTCATCCGCTTCTCGTTACTGCTAATTTATTTAATTAGACATTTCAAGAAAAAACTGATTTTTTTAAAATTAATTACATTACATAGAAGGAGTCATTTAGGCCCGTTAAAAATTATTTAAATCTTACCTTAAATCATCAATGGATTATTACTGTGTGATTACAGAGACTATTCTCAGTGCTGTTCCATTCAGCTATCCCTTCGATTCACTGTTTATTTATTAATTTGAAAAAACACATAACATTTCAACCTCATTTTCGGGCTATTTACATTTAGAATGTTTTTAATTTTGAAAAAAAAAAACAAACTCCAAATATTAAGCACTACAACAACAACAACAATAATTAAGTCATCACCAGTTTTTTTTTTTTCGTTTTTAATTTTCCAAAAGTAGACAAAAAGCCTTGAAATTTAAATAATAGAAAATTAAAACTTGAAATTAATTTCTCCCGAGCACATAAATTTTTTTTAAATTGTTAAAATTCAAATAAATTAGGGAATATGTGCGACTAAAAAAAACAATATTTTCTTCTAAAGAATTGTGCCTACGTACAAATTGTGACTACGTGTGAATTGCACGTCCGCATGATATTTTGATTTATTAAAAATTACCGTTATTTCTTTAAGCGAAATTTACCATTGAACATTGTACGAACGTGTCAACGAAAACAATATTGTTTTTTTTCTTTTCTTTAAAACATTGTGCCTGCATACAAATTTGGCCTACTTGAAACATGTATGAAGCCCTGGACCGTGTCTTTTACTAGACCAAATAAAAGCTTTTTATTTTCATCGGCGAAAACCAATTCTAAGTCAATCTATCCCGAGAAACACCAGCAGAACTTCAAACAGAATCACTTGAAACATATTTTGATTTCGAATGGGAAACCCTTTTCTTTTAATAAGGATGATCTATTCAATGATAATTCATTCATTGTAATGATGGATAGGTCGTAAAGATAGTTTTAAAATGACATTTTGTCAATATTAATGTCAAATAATACCCAATGGTATCACAAATTAGTGAGAGTCATGCCATAATTTACAGTGGTTGTATTGAAAATTAGAAACACAAAAAAAAAGAACAAAACAAAACAACGCATTCATTGAAAGAATCGAATGCAAATGAACAAATTTTTTCACAAACTTACAATTCATTTTTCATAGTGAATGAAGAATATCCTTATCAACGAATTTCGGAATCAAATCCTATTTTGGGGCCAGTCAATGCGGTTACTCCATTGGAGGTCGAAAATTCTGTGAAAAGAATGAAATGAAATAGGGCAGTTGGTCCAGATGACATACCATCAGATCTTTGGAAATATGTGGGTGATCTTGGATACCAATGGTTAACAAATTTATTAACTAAGATCTTAAGCTCTCTCTTACCATTTTATAAAAATAAGGGAGAAATACACAGTTGGTGTAACTAAAGAGGAACAAACTTACTTCACACACCTTAAAAATATGGGAATGAATTTTGGAAGAACTCCGTGATCAAATTAATATATCAGAGAACCAGTTCGGATTTGTCAAAGACAAATCAACAACTGTTGCAATACAAACACTTCCGTATAGTGATTGAAAAATTCAGAGATAATAAAAAAGACCTCCATATGACATTCATAAATCTTGAGAAGGCATTTGATAGAGTACCTAAAGATTTCGTTTGGCAGGCATTAAGATCTCAAACTGTTCCTGAACTATATATCTCAACTATCAATATGTAATTGTAGCACAAGAATCCGAACAAATTGTGGAACATCCACCTCATTCATTGTAAACGTTGGTGTGCATCAGGGTTCGTCATTAAGCCCATTAATTTTTATAACTATTATGCAATTTCTGTCTGGTACAATACAGGATCCTCTTCCATGAACTACGATTATTTGCAGTTGACATAGTGTTTATAAGTGAGAAATCAAATTAAATAGGAATGCAAAATAAATCTGTGGAGTTCGGTATTTGAGGCCAACGGACATCAGTCACACTAAATGTTGGGCTGTAAAAAGGGATCAAATGCTGACATTACACACAACCGAGATGAGAATGTTAAGATGATCATCCGGTGTAACATTGAAGGACAGAATTTAAAACAACTATATTCGAGGCAGTATAAAAATTATTTCCATCACCAACATAATCACTAAAAGTAAATTAAGATGGTTCGGTAACGTAATGCGTAAGCCTGAAACTTATTGTATTAAATTGGCTTTGAATATTGGAAAAGATGTAAGGAATCGCGATCGCATAGGGCATCAACGAACAACCGCCATTTCTCTTTATCTCTGGCCAGCACCTTCATTTCGTTCTAAGCCATTACACTGGCACTAGCCTCCTTAATGACGATTCTTCGGCACGATGTTTTTGGACGACCTGGTCTTCTATTACTCTGCGGGTTCCCGTCAAGTGCATACTTTGCAATATCACCCACTGGTCGCTCCAGTGTATGGCCGATTCAATTCCACCTTCATCGGGTGACAATCCTGTTCATTGCCTCCAGATCTGCCCATCTCCACAAATTCTCATTAGTTGTTATGTTTGGCCAGAAAATTTTTAATAAGCGCCTAAGGCACCTATTGACGAAAACTTGGATTTGTGACACGCTGTTATTTGTCACCTTTCAAGTTTGGCAGCCATACAATAGTACCTGTAAACAGTTACTTTTAAAAATGCACAACTTTAGATTCTTGGAAATCTGTGTTGACCGCCAGACTCCATTTAGCACACCAAACATTTGTCGTGCCTTTTGTATGCGGAATTTTACATCTGTCCCAGCACCACCTTCAATTGTTGTAAAGCTCCCAGATATTGGAAGTCCTCTACTTCATCTATTTCTTCCCCGCCGACTGCCAGTGAACATCTTTCAGATGCACCTATTTTCATCAGCTTATTTCACAAGTCACAAGTCAGTTTGAGATAGCAAACAAATGTCGTTAGCAAAGTCGAGATCTTCAAGTCGACCGGTTATACCCCATCTGATTCAGAGTTTACCTGGTTCATACCCCAGTCCAACATGAGAAGGAACAATAGTGACGACAGTATACTTCCCTGTTTTACACCAGAATGTACATCAAAATCATCGTCAAGACTACTGTTTATC
This sequence comes from Penthetria funebris, assembly GCA_027564355.1. Classification (NCBI taxonomy): domain Eukaryota; kingdom Metazoa; phylum Arthropoda; class Insecta; order Diptera; family Pleciidae; genus Penthetria; species Penthetria funebris. The sequence goes on along the minus strand of JANSTX010035320.1, from coordinate 8,471 downwards.
GTGTTCAGCAAGGTGATAACACGCCAGTTCTCACACATACTCAAGTTACCCTCTTTCGGCAATTTGAATATCAACCCCTCTTTCCACAAGGCTGGAATATCATCAGATAACCACATTTCACTAATAACGGATCCAATATTGTTGCAATGGCCTCCAAGTCAACTTTCAACATTTCTCGTGATATGTTATCGGCCCCGGCCGCATTACTGCCCCTTAGATGTTTCAAAGCGGATTTGATTTCACCACTACTCGTAACAGAGTCCCTGAACTTTGTTAAGTTTCTCTCATATTATTTGAGTTTGCAGCGTGTTGAGCCGGAACTACAATATTATTTAAAAAAATGTCGCTTATCTTGCCGTGCACTTTTGTTAACCGTCTTGTCCAATTGACTGTATTGTGTATGTAGGCACTGTCGTTCCATCGCATTTCCGCCGTCAATAATATTTTTTATTTCTTTTTTTCTCCCTATTGGACTCCATGTGGCATCACCACTCCATTCCTTTGTCTCGTAATTAATGAAACCAAGCACGTCCTCCCCTACCTGTCTCAATGCACTCGCGACCTCATTCCAGTCTCGTCTACCGCCGTCACATATCAAGCGATTCTCCAAATCGTCTGTGAATCGTCATTTTACCCCCTCATTAGCAACGTTTATTATTCTAGCAGTTCTGAGTTGCCTCTTTATACTTGCCATAAGTTTTATTTTAATCTGTCCCATAACCAAATAATGGTCACTAAAAACATCCGCACTCCGATAGCTGTGGACGTCAAGTAGAGAATTTCTCTATCGTATACTAATTGTAATGTGATCTATTTTGTTTTTGGTACGTCCGTCAGGTGAAATTCAAGTTTCTTTGTGTATTCTTTTATCTTGAAATATGGTGTCACCAATCACAAGGTTATGGTTAGTGCTTATTTCCGTGAAGAATTCTGCATTATCATTCATTATCACCCAATCCGTGTGTACCCATGACATACTCCGAGCAGATTGAATGACAGAAACTTGTGGTGAAATAGATTGAGAAGTAGGAGGACCCTGAATAAGGAAAAAGGCAATATGAATGTGTCCCATCTGTCCAAACTACAAGTTTATGTTTGTGTGGTATCTGTTTTGATATTATGAGCAAATTACAAGAATGTTTTCTAATCTCTTAGTTTTTTGTGCAGATACATTGACGTAGATCAAAAATGGGTTTTCTGCCTTTCAGTAACATATCAGTTAAAGCGAATTCGCTTAAAATTTAACATGCATCTAATTATGCAGTTGAAAATCATAATTTAAAATTACTTAGAAAAATTTTATATTTTCATAAGTACTAGAATCCCACTACCAATTTGAATAGGTCATGCGCCAAATATGGTAGACGGTCTCTGTCAACTAAAAATTGAATAAAACAACACAAATAAAAAATGGCAATTAAATAAAATGATTAAATAAATTATTGATAATTTTTAATAATAAATTTGTTTTACAATAAACATTTTAAATGTTTTTATTTAATTAATTAATGGTGATATAAATATGTGATTTGTAGTGTGATCAACAATTTCTCGTGTAAAAGTTGAAAACAAACAATTAATTTAAGAAAGTTGTGCAAAAAAAAAATAAAATTGTTTAAAAATAAAGAACAGAAGTGTCGCCATAGAATTCTTGGGGAAATTTTCAGCATTCTTCAATTCAAAATGAAAATCACGAATAAAATTTGGTAAGTTCAATTAATTCTCTATTTTCAATATTTCAATAGTCCAAAATATTTTAAGTTTAGTGAATGATTTCCATTGTTTTGGTATTAACATTTTTCCTGTTTCCATTCAGGATAAATCATGTCAAATTTAAATTCTTGTCACTAATGACTCCTCTATTTATTACCATCCTGATTTAACTCTCCGTCTTCAAGTAGTTATGAACTGTCCAGGTATTTCTCGTATTTGGTCGCGGCAAATTCAATAGCCATTTGTAATTGTTTGAAAACTTAACGAGATTTTTATTAAATCAAGTCAATGCACAATTAAAATAGTACAGGATTTGATGTGTTTATAAAGTTTCTAAGACATTTCATTTATTGGATATACGAATTATGAGATCAGCTGCTAGAGTACTTCAGAAAATTATATACAAATTATGGCTTTATATTTTTCCAAACTTTCTCTATGTCATATCTTCCATATCAGTTGCAGTGCACATTTTAAATGTACTTGTACAATTTCAACAGAATGCACTAATTTCACATCGTATATGCAAAACTCAGCTTAGCCGTGTGTATGAGATATGCATAAAAATCATTCAACTACAGTAAACAGAATTGTAATCTTTTGAACTTCGGATAAACTTCTAACCTTTCTGTGACATATAAAATAATTACAAAGTTTGCTTAATAAAATAAGAATAAAATAAATAAAAATTTACTCAAATTACAAGAAATATATTGGAAATTCTAGGTAAGTGCGATAGCATGACTACTATTGATAATTGTATTAAGAGATTCTTATTAATAGATAACTTTAAATATTCTGCAAAACTCTGTCATTATAGCAGTATATAGTCTGATAAATAAATCTAGTATGGATGTGTTTGCATTAAATAAATATAATTTGCAAAATATAAACTAAATTTTTATTAGATTAGTTTACATTTTATTAGATTTAGTTATATTATATTAAAGAGGAATAAACTATGGGGAATATACTGGTTACACTTTCTTTCCGATTCACTTTAGTTCTAGCAATGATGTTATGTTAAAAAATAAACTACTTCTCGATTGAGTCACTCAATGCCATAACTCATTCTCTCTCTAGATTTAAAAGTTTAAAATAATAATGGCCGCCGTGTACACACTATTGCTATCTCTTTTAGTGACACTGATCCATATATAAATGGGGAAGTAGACAAAAAAAAAATAAACTAATTTTTATTCAATTTTAATAAAAGACACATTTCTGAGCTTCATACATTTTAAAGTGTTTTGGAAAAAAATGCAAAAATTTGATCAAAATAATTTCTAAAATTGTCTTACTTAATGTCAGAAGATCAATGTCATAAAGTCGAGACTATTAAGCATTGTTGTACTTTCAATAATTTGGAAGTCTATAATTGATGGTGGGTGCTGAAACAGATGTAAAGTTTCTCATATAGAACGTTTGTTTCTAATCGTCTATCTGTGCATAATTATATGATTGTGAACAAATACTATTTTTGAAATTTTACTAATTTTTGTAATAAATGGTGATTTCCAAAGTGAATTTAAAAGCTAATTTATAAATGGAAAGCATTTTCCGGAACATTCTTTATTGTACTGGATAGATAATATATTGGATATTGTTAAAATATAAACGAAATAATTTTTCTAAAATTTATTCATTAATGAAATTCACTAATTTAAAAAGTATGCAATTTTTCAAATATTTGTTGGATTTCCCAACAATATTTTTCAAATTTCACAAAATTATTTTTTCGTGACCATAACACCTGACTACTGTTCTTCTTCTTCTTCTTCTTCTTCTTCTTCTTCTTTGCCGTTATTCCTTATTCAGGGTCGGCCCTCCTACTTCTCAATCAATTTCTCCACAAGTTTCTGTCCTGTATATTGTCACTTTCCACATTCAATCTTTTCCATGTAAAATTTTGAACAACAAATAACCAAGTAGCTACTGAGCGATCTCGATTTGTTACATCTTTTCCAAAATATGCAAAGTCAATTTAATGCAGTAAGTTTCCGGTCTACGCATTGCCAAACCGAATCATCTTAATCTACTTTGGGTGATATTATATTGATGGTGAAAGTAACCATAAAACTTGCCTCGAAAATAATTGTTCTTAAATTCTGTCCTTCTATGTTACACCGAATGACGATCTTAATCTTCTCATCTCGATTGTGTGTAGTGTCTGCATATGATCTCTTTTTACAACATTCAGAACCATAAGTCATGGTCACGAACAACAGTTTCAGACACCTTCCCTTTTATCTTTGGTGCCATTTTTCGATCACATTAAAAATCCATACACTGATCTCCACTTGATTGATTCGATGTCGAATATCATCATCGATTCTACCGACAATCTCAAAATGAAGGTGATGTGTGTGCATCTGTATGGTTTTGACTGAAAAATATTGAATGTACTTCTGAAAAAAATTGGTACACACACCAGTCAATATAGTCATCTAACTAATCAATTTAAATTATTAGAAATGAAGCTACAACCCACGGTCAAATTCGTGAACTCAAAATATGTGGCGAAGAACCATCATTTTAATGGAGGCTATAGTCCAATTTTGGAAACATTATTTTTTAAACATCAAATTGAATTCAACAGCTAATTTAAAATAGAAATCGAAAATTTTCCGGAATTTTCTTTACAGTACTTGGTTAGTTAATACTAAAGTGTATATTGTTAAAATATAAAGGAAATTATTTAAATTCAGTAATTTAAAAATAATGCAATTTTTCAAGTATTTAAATATAAATTCACCGAATTTCCCAACAAAATTATTAACAATGAACTGTTCATTGACTTCACATTCAATTGATATTTATTTAAATACTAATTATTCGTTTTATAAAAACGTTGAAAAAATTTAAAACAATTTAATTTATTTTGCACCACCCTATATTACTGGCAAGCTTAAAGTTTAAATATATAATTTTTTTTTTTAAAAAGCTTTAAATAATAATGGCCGCCGTGTACATCTTATTGTTGTCTCTTTTATTTACACTGATACATATAGGAAAGTTGAAGTTAATATATATCTTCTCTGGTTTTGCTATATTTATAAAAGCTTATGCTATTATAATAATATGAACTAAGGTGTATTCGATTGGACAAGATGATCTTATTGTTTAATCAAACTTTATTATAGTATTATAGTATTCTTGAACGACATGGAAAATGCACTTTGGAAAAATGTAAACTTTTGAAAAATTCGTTAATAATTACAGAAATTGCATAATAGCTCTGAAGATTAATCGGCTTAATGCAGAACCCTGATGCACTTCAACATTTACATTAAATGAGGTAGATGTTTAACCATTTATACGGATATTATTGAAAGCTTTCATTATACATATCTTTGATAGTTGACAGAAATATATTCTGGAACAATTTGAGATCTTAATGCCTGTCAAATGAGATATCTAGGTACTTTATCAAATGTCTTCTTATATCAATGAATGTCATATGGAGGTCTTTTTTGTTATCTCCGTATTTTGTGGTTGTATAGCATCAGTTGTTGATCTGCTTTTCACGAATCCGAACTGGTTTTCTGAATTATTAATTAGATCACGGAGTCTTGTGTCCAAAATTCTTTCCCATATTTTTAAGTTGTGTGTTAATTAAGTTTGATTTCTATGTAGTTATAGCAACTCTGTATACCTTACTTATTTTTATAAAAATGGTAAGAGATAGCTCCATGATTTTTGAATCGCACCTCCTTTCAAGATCTTAATTAATAAATTTGCTAAACCATTGATACCGCAGATTACCCAGATATTTCAAAAGATCTGATGGGATGTCATCTGGATTAACTGCCTTATTTCGCTTCATACTTTTCACAACAATTTTCGACTTCCTGTGGCGTTACCCCATTGACTGGTGCCAAAAGATTTTAAAAAACAAGTCGACACTTTTTGTATTTTTCAAGAATAATGGAGAGTATAAATAAAAGTTGACAAATCTAACGTAGATGATCATAGTTAAAGTTATGTCATCAAAAAACGATTTGCTCAGGACTTAATATCTGTCCGTGGTTTCCGATTCTGGGTCAGATAAATACCAATGTAGTAACCTTTACAAAATAAAGGCAATTTTAGGCAGCTGTTAATTATACGGTTTAAGATATATTACAGCTTATCAGCTAACTTTGCATAGAAATCGATAACCTTAAAGTATGCACCTCTAATGTAACCTATCAAATGCAATATTCACAACTTTAAAGTATGTAACACTATTGTAACCTAGTTCCGGCTAAAAAACTATAAATATAGGTTGATTTCAGTAGAAAATTCAGTTTGATGGCTGTCCACATGGTTTGGACAACATTTTTCACTATTGTGGTAAGTATATAGATAGTGTGATTTAGCTAATGGCTTATGGCTAATGGCTTTTGGCTTTTGACTTTTAGTTAATGACTATTTAGTTACTGGCTTTTGGCTTGCATCCAATTTTTTTATATTTGTTCTGGAGTACACTTGTTACTTAGGCTATTGAACTTTTTATACTCATTTTATTGAATACCGTACTCAGAATGTGCACTTATATAATTATCATCTGCGTTATGTCGGAAGAGAGTATATTAACTTATAATTCCAAATGACATACTAAATATATTATTTTGAACCGCTGCTAATGATTATCAACTTTTAGCTAATGACATTAAGCAAAAGCTATTAGCTTCAAGCTAATATCTTCTAGCTTTAAGCTATTAGATTATAGCTATTACCGTATAGATATTAGCTTATAGCTATTAGCTCGCATACAATAGACAATCAATTATTTTTCAGACAAATTGCAGAGTGCATACGACACAAAAAGATACCCTCAATTACAATCGCATCTGAAAGTCTCATCTGAGTTTTATTTGAAAGTCATCAATCTCAATTTTATCTGAAAGTTATTCAAACACATATTGAGTCGATGGAATATGTTCATATTTTGTTTCATTTGTAGTTAATGATGACGTGCAAAATAAGTATTAGTATGTTTTGTAGACCATATAGTCTTTTGTATCGATGACGCAAATATAGCCTATGGTTTGTACCACTTATGTATTGTTACCAATTCGGTAACAATTTGAACCTAAAATTGGTGAAGAAGCATCAACCATTATATATTGAAGACAGTTTAAAATTTGCATCTATAACCAATGTATCTATTAAAGTGGAATTAAATTACTATGGTCAGGTAATGCGTACGTGGTCGGCCCACAGAATACCTGATTATTGGCTGTTCAAAATGATTTAAACAGATTAAATGTGGACAGTGATGATACACTTGACATACGCTTATAAGATATATATTAAGAGGCAGAAAAGCCAATCCTGAATTAGGAACAAGGTGAATAAGAAGAAGAAAAAGGATGCACTTAAAATGCACAAATGCACTAATTTTCTTCTCGTTAATCAAATGGTAATTTTACTTTTCTCTCGCACTAAATTTCTCTCTGCTTTTTCTCTTTTTTCCACACTCCAAAATCAATTTTGAACATACCAGAAAAAAAAACGGCGCTTAAAGGAAAATAGAAAAGAAAAGTTGTGTTGTATGAAGGACATGTTTTTTTTTTAGTTTTCATGGAAATTATAAAGGTTTTCCATTAAAATCAAAGTGTTTTTGAGTTCAGTAAAATTTTCTGATCAAATTGAATAAAGAATTGTTAGAAAATTCAAGAAAATATCGGAAAATTCAACTTCTGTATCTGACGAGATAGAACAAAACTTTTATGATGGAGTCTAGATGGAGACCACCTAGGTGCACCAAACTTGATCCCGATATTTTTAAATTCGACGAATAATGGTCGAGTTAGAGTGAATTTTCAGGTTTTTTGAAAATGATGCAGAACCGATTTTCATGGACTGTATCTCCTAAATGATAAAACATAAAATTATCGTTTGTACATCGAAAGTTAGGGACGATGGTCACGAAAAAAGCGTGTTTTTTGGAAATTGAAAAATTTAATTGGGAAAGTCAGAAAATTTCTATTTGAAATTTGTGAAAAATTAAGTGATTTGCAAATTGAGAAATTTTAAGGAATTTTTTATACAATTTCATCTTTTATATTTTCGCAATATACAGTGAAGCATTACCAATCCAGCACCGTATAGAAATATCGAAAAATTTAGGTTTCTAATTTTTGAATAAGCTTTTAAAATGACTCTGTACGTCACTTTTGAAAATTTCCTCATTTATTACAGCAAAACTAGAATAGACACTGAAATTCTAAAATTAGTGTTAAAACAACTTCAGTCCGGACTATTAGTGGTAAAAAACGAGATATCTTTCACTTTCACGGAGTTAAGTGCAAACAATTACCATTTTCAAACAAGAATATCTCGGCTCCGGTAAATAAATCCGGGAAACCAAAAAAGGTGGCCTAGCAACCATTCAAGAACTACATGTGTACAAAGTTTCAAGTGGATCAGAGCATATTTTCTTTTTGCATCCAAGGGTTACCGCTTTGTTTTTTTGACATAACAAAAAAAAAAATCAAGAAGAATTCTTCTATGCGGAAGTTTTCCTTTCTAGTGATTTTTGTTGTATATACTAAAGTAACACGCACAACAACACAACACTAGAAGGGACGACTTGCAATTTATTTATTCTGATGATGCACTACTTTAATTGTTGCACTGAAAATGCATAAAACATAATTTCAATAAATTGCAAATTACCTTTCTTTTCCATACAAAAAAAAAATTATTTTGCAAACAGAAAATAAAAAAACTTTGAATTATTGGAAAATAGAAAAAGAGAGACTTGTTTT
>JANSTX010035309.1:0-13548 GCA_027564355.1 Penthetria funebris | reverse complement strand
ATCTTTTGCCATCTTTCAGGCAGCATCATGATTCCACGTTCATAAAACTTCTGGTTTTTATCAGCAAAAGAATGGAGGATTAATACATTAATTAAATATCAAAGTCATGGTATTTTTAAAAAGTAAACTTTTTGACAGTTCAATGCAATGTATCTCATACTAGTAAAAATATATAAACTCGTATATTACATACATATAATAATATCACATCCATTACAAGATGAGGAAATTACTTAATTTATGAAGGTTATATTTTATGTGGTAGTAATGTCGTTTTTTGTGGACAAATAAAAAATTACATTACAATATATGGTAATTTATATCTCTATTTACAAAAAGACCAATGAACGATTATTACAGATGATATATTATTACTGATTAAAATTTAGTAATTCGAGAATAACTTCTTTGCACCTGTTATAATTTTAGAATTTGGTTCATTATTTCAGGCAACAACTATATGAAATTATACTTGTACATTATTTTATATATATCCACATGTGGAACTAATTACTCGATTTGGTACACATAATCATACAACTTAAATATATTTTATAACTATAGATATAATTAGCATCAGTTATTAAATAAAGTAGTTGCGTTTTGTGGTGAATATTTTCCATTATGAATTGCCTTTGGAACAGATAAAAAACTAATAAAAAATGCAATAAAAAATTATTTAAAATATATGACATTTGATGATTTCTACGACTTGATTCTGAATTACAATAAATTTCAAATGTACTTCTTTAAAAAAAAAATTCAACAAACTGTAATCGGAATAATATTAATAAAATTAAAATTTGTAAATCGAATGTTATATTGGGAATTGTATTCTTTTATTTGTTAGTAAATAAAATAAATTATTGATTATGTCTTTGAAAAAATATAAAAATCTGTAATGTTGTCTAGAAACGAAAATGCCATTATATTTTTACAAATGTTAAACTATTTTATAATTATCAGTAATTCCCGTAAAATGGGATAATTAAATGAAAGCACAAAAAAAAAAACATAATCACACTTATGGCACCCGATACATTACTGAACGACTTAATTAAATGCAACTGTTTTAACATAAATTATATTTTGAAAAATTTTTGATAATATATTCCAATATTTTACACTTGATTAAAAACATAATTTATAGTAAAATATCATTTCAAATTATATGAAAAAAAAATAATTACATATTTTAGCAATAAAAAAGGCAACTTTATATTCATATTTTAATTTTATTACATTACTGTCACACTAATTATGAGCAGTGCTCGAGATTAATTTAATTATATTTGATTTCTTTGGTAAATAATTGTTTAAAATCTTATTTCTGACAAGGATTTTTATTTTTTGATAACGAAGTAATAACGAAAATTTGTTGCTGCTAAAACTATTAGAGACAAATAAAATTTTAATGGAATTGGAACTTTTCATTTAAAAAAATATTCTAATGGGTGTGTGTAAACAATATTTGAATTCTTGCAGTTAAGCATATTTTCTTAATCCGATAATTTTTTAACATTCTTGTATTATTTAGTTGAAAATTTGTAATACTATGAGATATCATTAGAAACTTTCGAAATATATTAATGGGAAATTTTAACTTTTAACCGTACCAACTGAAAGTTGGAAAATACTGATTCTGTCTAATTAATGGGAAATTTTAACTTTTAACCATACGAACTGAAAGTTAGAAAATATTAATTCTGCCTAAGAATATGCCATGAATTATTTTTAATTTATAAAAAAAAGTTTTCTAAATAAAATCGTCTGGAAAAACAATTATAATATAAATATGCTACATACATTTAATTAAAAAATGGAAAATAAAAGAAATTACGGATATTAATAAAATACATTGTTAAATTAAAATTATGAAATTCGTATTTATCTCATACATTATGTTAATACGAGTAATACAAAATATATACAGTAATTATCACCGATATTTTTTACTCATTTCAATCTAAAATAAAAAGGATATATGCCATTGAAGATTGAAAGTAGTGAAAAATAAAAATTATTTATGAGAATAATTTTAAATTAAATTGAAATAAAAGGATTTAACATAAGAATAATTATATTCTATTTGTAGTCTTTGGATGAGATTAAATAAAAAATTGATAGCCCTTGTCCATAATGAAAATTACAATTAATTAGTATAATATTAATAATATAATTTCAGATCACAGTACTAATACTTAATTATGGGCATTCTAACGCGTTAAAAAATAATTTATTTTATAACAAATTAATAATTAAGAGATGTAATTTATCGATGTGAAACCGTATATCATCGACTGTCGAACTCTGTTATTTTTATTATTTAAAATAAAAAATTAAGAGACAGTTAATTAGATATAATTTTTGCATTAATTATTTTTTGCATACACAAAATACATGTAATACATGTTTAATGTTATGCATAATATTTTTTATGACTACATACATTAAAATTGAAATCAATTGAATTTATATTCATATTGAATAATTATTATAGATATTGAATTAATAATTTTATAGTTTTCTATCATTATAAAACATTAATATATAATTAAAGTTTGTAATGATGATTTAATTAAAATGAAATTAAATATATAATTAAACAATTAAAGTAATCAACAGTCAAGCAACTAAGAATTTATATTAATTTGCAAATTTTATTATTTAATCATCATCGTATTGTAGACTAGATAAAAAGAGTTTTCCCCCAGGTCAAGATCTTAGTAGTCAAAAATTATAACGTCACTAAGCAATCACGATAGTGGTTAGTGACACTAGTTTTAAGTTTGACATATGTTTATATGTTTGCTAAAGTTTATTTGAATGAAAATTCCATTTGTAACCGGTACAGTAAGGAATAAAATACATATTATATAGAAAATTTTAACAATTTGAAACTATAAAGAATTTTTTTCTAAATAAACGAGATTCTGAGAACTTTTTGACAATCATTTTCTGCTAAATGAACGTGATCCTGAAACTTATGACAATTAATAATCTTATGTAATATCACCTATAAGGATTGGATCTATAAAAATGGCATATCAAAAAAAAAATATATATATATATACGTTTAAAAACATAGTTTCGGAAAATTAATAATTAATTAACTATAAATTGTTTAAAAAAAAATATTGCGGTCATATTACAAATCCACTCTAATTATTATAATAATTAAATTATTAAATAATTATATAAGTTTTTCTATTGAAATTTGTGTTCTTTTTATACATCAAGTTTTTTTTATAGTGTAGACTCTTTCGTATTGATATTATCGCTAATGATGGCAGTTTAACAATAGAAAATATGCAATTAATTTTATTTAATTTTTTTAAACCTACTATTTTTCTTGATATAATTAATTGACTTACAATCATTACATTAAAAAACTTAATATTGTCTACCCACAATAATAAATAAGTAATTTATAATTATACATATAAACGAGTACATTCACTTTATTGTGACATAAATTTAAGTACTTGATCGAGTTTATTATTGAACAGACTTTTTATTTTTTATTTTTCATTTTTTTTTTTTGATGTTTTTAAGAACTTTTAATACCTTATTTTTCATATTATCTGTTATACTTGTAAATACTAATATAACGATAAAAATATATAATTACTAAATTGGTAAAATCTCATATAATAAACTCTTTATTCTTCACTTGTAAATAAATATATTGTCTAGTCTCGTTAAAATCATTTTTTTTTGCAAATTAAGCAATTATATTTAACTCGTATTTAATTTGTTAATAATTATTAAAAGTATAAAATTGAGATCAGTATTTTAATATAGGTAATTACAATAATTTCTAATTTAATAGTATCAATATCAATTTAATTCTAATATACTAATCGGCATCTAGTTATGGATTGGTTGCCGATTCAAGCCTCAAATTTGAATGAACAATTTTTGAATTAATAAATGTCAAGTTATGTGAAAAATTATTTTGTATGTCATTATTATTTTGAACAACAGTATATTTTTTCATTTTATTTTTGAAACAATATCTCCACAATAATTGACATAATTGTAATTAAAATGAACTATGGGGTATGTATGTCTAAACGCTGAACAATACCATATAGATGCTCACCTAATAAATACAATTTGTAATGGTAGATGAGTATATGCGAACCCAGAATTAATTGATTCATCAGTTTTAATTATTGTAATATCACTTGCCAAAATTGAAATACATACATTCATAATTCACATGTATATTTGCAAATATTAAATACATATTTTTTTAATAAAATCTAATTTTTCAACTGGAATTATTTCATCAAATTTAAAGATCATTCAATCACATATTATACGATATATACAAGATTATGATTAACGATGTGCAACTTATCGGAGAAAATCAATTAAAATTCAATGGGAAGACTTTACATTTATCGCAATTAAATTTAGATATCGCTGTATAATTTTTGGTATGTAAATTATAGTATATATATATATATATATATATACATTTTTGTTTCAGAATATAGTTTAAAATCTTATATACTTTAAAATCTGCTTTTCCCGTGGCTGTAACAATATGATATCACTATGTAACTTGACTGAAAAATTTTAAGCAATCAAAATTTTTGTTGTTACTTTAAAAGTGAATTACCGTGACGCTCTTTATTTCTTTTTCATTTTATTTTTTTATGTTTTGCTACAATTTGGCAAGATCGGCATCAAAGGTGATATCACTCGTCTGTTGTCTACATCCTACATGTTCCATTAACATGTTTTCATCAATATACTATAATATATGCAGTTTGTGTTTTTATTTTACATACTTTTATATGAGTAATGTATGAAAGCGAGCCTAATTCCAGTAAACATCTCATCAAGTTAGTACTATTGTATTAGCACCTACAGATTATAATGGCACCAATTCTGATTAATTTTAGATGCAAAAATTGTAAAATATAAAATTTATCCTCAATGTAATTTGAAACCTCGGTATCCGTCAAGACACAGTCTAAAGGTCAACATACATAAACTATTGCATGTAAATGAATAAAAATAATTTTAAGAATATATAAATGTGCATTTATAAAATGATTTAGTAAATGAAAAACATAATTAATAATAATTTAATTATATGTAATATTTATAAATATAATATTAAATTATAATATTATTTGCCATCATATAAAAAAGTCAGTGAACTCAAAATTTTCACTTTTCATATATACTCATAAATAATATTATGTATGTTGCATATTCGTAAGGAAAATCTTGATCACCTTCAACATTAAATTCATGATATTTCATATTTGAATTATGTAAAAATATAAATGAATTTTTATTTTCACGATTTAACATATAGCATATGAAATGATCGTTATTGTCGCATATGTACAAAAAATATATGATATATAAATATATATAAAGATTAATACTCGTAGTTTTTGTTTTGGTTTTTCGATTAATAAAGCAAATACAAAGACTGATTAAAGAATTATTATGAATTGTTATAAAATATGAATATATTTAAATTATATAATTGAACCTTAACGATATGATAGTTTTTTTTTTTCTTTTTTGTATGGACTTAATGAAGATTCAGCGAATGCTTTACGATACGTTCAGTATAATATAAAAGTTTAATCATAATTATAACTATCGCAATTTTATTACCATTTATTCAACAGATTAATGATCATTCAATTTACTAACCACCATTCAAAAATTTCGTTCAATTTTATATATTGTCGTTTCTCACTTTAGTGAATGTAAATGAGTAAAATAATATAAATATTTATTATAACTTTCCATAAAAGTAATAAAAGTAATTCTGAAAAGAATTTCAGAAAAACATAAATGTGCACATGTATAGTGGGAACATCCGTTTGTCCATCATAAGCAATATTTCGTCTCCCAACCGTTGAATCACTTAATTTTATGGCGATGAAATCTTTTATGTTTATATACCTGTAGAATATAATATTTGGCGACTCTCATTTTCATGTAACAGTGATTTAGAAAAATCTGTCCAATCTGTACAAAACAAAACTAAAGCCATTATGTTTAAAATCGAAATGATCAGATATAGTTAATTGATTCCTGGTACAAGCATACACAATTTTGTGAATAATCGAAGATTATTTATATTCTATTTGGCGGTGAATGCAGTATGACCAACTATCATCGAGGTTACTGAATCCATGTTAAACTATATACGGTGAATATGCGGTGTGATCTTAACTGAAATAGTGTGCACAACAATTTGGTAGCATGGAATTATTTATGCGCCAATCTACTGAAAAATTTAAATGAATAATTGGATAATTATAATTGTTTCTAAATTTTCCACTTCTATAGGTAAAATAATTTTATGGGTGAATTTCGAATTGACAAAAATGTTGAAATTGATAAAAACAAATTTTTTACTCGTAAGTATTACCAACAAAATCAAACGTCGAACTTTATAGTAGAAAAGATTAAAAATGTTGATGCATTAAGTAAATCGGAAATTCATTAAAACAAAGAATTAACAAACATATGTCAAATTCTCAATACAAATGCAAGTTGTACTGAGGTAAAACTACTTTATTAACACATAGCTTACAAAAAATACACGCAAATTTAAATATTAAGATGCAAACAATATTATCTTTTGGGCCAATTAAATTAATCTTCAAAAAAAAAATTTTCAAATTTTTACAACTTTAATTCATCCAATAATTCAAGACAATTATAACGTAATTTAAATATTTGTGAATGTGTGTTTTATTGCATTATTTGCAAGTTTTCGTCAAAATTTCAAGTTGTTCAATTCTTGAAGAACCTTACACATTTGTGTTTTATAATAACTACCCCATGTTTACATTGTCAATACCTTCAAATAATTTGAAGGGCTCTCCTAAAAACATATATATACTTTAAAAACACCATTTTATTAAACTAAATGTTTAGTCATTTTCAATAACTTACACAACATAATTAGTTGAAATTATGCAACCGAAAAAAATCAGACGTTAAAATTCAAAACAAAAAAAAAAAAAATGTTTTTTTTCAAATCAAGTATATCACTATCCATAGGAGTAGCGAGCCTATAAGTTACTCACTCATACATTTATTAATAATAGATATAGATAATTTAATTCCAATGATTCAATGAAATATTTGTAAATAGTACTCACTATAAGTCACGTTCGCATAGTGTATAAGTATTGTTTACTCAAAGTATTTACAATTTAATTTTTTTTTTAGTTAATTGGATAACTATAATGGTATTCACTGCAAATACTATTTTGCTCTTGACTATACGTATAAATTTTTTAATTGATTTTTACTTGCACAACTATAGAATTTGAACGTAACGAATTTATCTCGATTTATTAATTGTTAAACTTTCAATATTTCTGTTGATATATTTAGTTGCCCTTACACAAGTACCTATACATAATTGCCTTCATTTCAGGTGCTATCGTAAGTCATCATTTAATGAATTTAATGATCTTTTTACATCGTAGATATAATCACGTTTTTTTTTTTGGAAATAAATAGTAAAAATGTCTATGAAAATTATAGTTGCTGAAACTTGTAATTAGCCCACAAACTGGGCATTCTTAGTTAAAATTAAAATACAATTGTGCATGATAACGAAATTATTATTAATTTAAAATACGCATACAATTTATTGCAACATCATTATGATGAAATTATTTCAATGCTAAACGAAATATTTACTAAGAAGAGTAACAAATTTCATAAGAAAAAAACCTTAATATCATTTCACTATGATTTTATATTATTGATAAATGAAAACCGGTACGAGTAAATACCCTAAATGATGACTAAATAATAATTTAAAATTTATAATCAAGTTAATCCACATAAGATTAACCAGCCATAAATGAAAATTTTTCAATAAAGTTGTAGACAAAACTCATAGGAACATTCATTCTTCTTGTTCATATGAAAATTTCAGTAAAGTAGCAGATAGAATGAATGATAAGAATAATTATCCTGTATGTGGAAATTTACAAAATTGTTAACTGATGGTGGAAAATGCACCAAATATAAAAAATTATTTTTTCTATACTAAATGTTCAACTATACATTACCCTTCTTGTTCACTGACAAGAACTCTGAATGATTATGTTTGAATATAACTCACAATCAGATATTTTAGAATATATCATAAGAAACTTTATATACAAGTATTTTGATTAATTTTGACTTAGATCATTATTGTGTGAATAAATGTATATCAGTAAACTATAATACAATTGGGGTGGTTTTTTTTAGAAGCGGACCTTTAGATTACGCCATGTACGAGTCAGTCGCAACGGCCACATGCCCGAAATCATATTCAAATATTAATGCCACAAAAATTATCTGTCCAAATAAAGGCAATTTCATGGATATTAAAAACATTTTACTGTGGTTTTATTTCAATTTAAAGTTCTATCTGTCTAAAAAAAAAACGCCCTTAACTCATATAACTTTTAATATATACACATATGATTCTGGTACTGATCTATTCTTATTTATCAATATTATTCTGATAGTAATGATTTATTATTCTAATAGTAATGATATACAAAATGTCCAGAATTATTTATTAAAGTTTAAAATGCAAAACTATAATGAAATACTTAAGCAATGAGTTCATATACGAACTGACAGAAGTACATAAAATGACAAATTAGAATTTGCCATTTCGGAAAGTAATTAGTTTTAAGTTAAAAAAATAATTTTATTTTTGAATAAACGGTTCAAGTGTTTCTATTTCGGTTTGTTAAATCACTACTATACCCGCCAACTTATACGTGGTCCATCTAATTACAATATTGTAAAAACAAAATTACTCATTTTGAAAAGAAACGTGCCAAATTTATCATTTCAAAACAAAAATTAAAAACAAAATACTAATATAATTAAGAATAAGCTGTCTGAAAAATTATTTAAATGTAATTATACATTTAATACTCTGTTTTATAAATACCATGAATTTATCATCAATTTTCAATGAAAAGTTAAAGATGAATAAAATGTTTCGGTAATTATTTGTGAAATGTAACGGTTGCAGACAAAAATTAAATTATTAATTGAGATTGAAAATAAATTGGTAACATATATATGGTGCATATTCAAATACATCATGAGAATTTGCAACAATTTTTGATTCAATTAAAATTAAATTTTTTTTTTTTTTTTGCTTATTTAGTCTCCAGTCTACAAAGAATTGTGTAATAAAATCTCCTTTAACGAGTAACATTTATTATACTATTAGATGGAGTGTAGTAAAACTTAGTAGAATTAATTGAAGATACTTTCGGATAAATTTTGCATATTTGAAATTTTTTATGAGGCGGAAATGTGAATCAGACGTCATAGAATATTATGTTATATTATTTCGTACAGAATTCAATGATCGTTTTTGTTTTGATTTACCAATTTTTATAATGCTTTCTAATATTTCTGTATACAATTTTGAATTATTTTTATTTTATTGGTAAAAAAAAATTCATATGATCAGTTATGAGTTGTTACAAGCAATAAATGTCTTTTTGAGCGACAGAATTATTTTTATATATTTTATAAATAATTCTTAATCACTGCAATAAATTTAAATTATTTCGATAAATTTTACATTAAGCTTTTTTGTGCATGATCATTTTTTCAACAATTATTTAATTCTAATATGATACGGACTCACTATCAAACACCAAATTTTAGTCATTCATGTACGTTCGACCATAAAAAAAAAATCATTAAACATCCTATAAATAATTCGAATGTACGAAAAAGTGTATGGAAATAATTAGCTTTGTTTTAGTTTAAGTTGGCATTTAATTATGCAAAAAAAAATTAAATAAAATAATTAATGCATACGAAACAAAAATGTTTATGCTCATTTGAAAATTCGCATTTATCTATTTGGTTGGTTGCAGGTGGTAATACATGTTATCATATTTTTTCTTATGCATTTCTTTGATTTTTCATGAACCTTTTGAACTCCATCATGGTGTAGATAATATTTTAAAATATGTAAGGCGAATTGTTTTTAATTCGTATATGATAACATTTGTGGAATAATTGTAAAATTAGTTAAAAGTATTTTTAAAAAAATAAGTAACTATTTATATTACAAGTGTAATAATAATTTATAAAAATAATAATAACTGGAGTTTTTAGGAAAAAAAAACATTAGTAATATAAATTATTGCAATCTAAGTAGTTTCAGTATTTAGATTGAGGTGATTGACACCTTTATTTTACCTATAATATATATATATATTTTCCTACTATAAATCTACATAAATTATGAATCAATAATATATACATTTATTTTTTAAAAGATACATTTATACATCATAAATACAACTACGATTATATGTATATATAAATATAAATATAGAAAATAAAGAAAGCATTTTAATTTCACCTGTTTCTTTCTCGTTATTAAAATATATTTATAATTTTAATTTTATTGATGATGAAATTCTTTAAAATATCGATTTTCAGTATAGTATATATTTTATATTATTCAAGGTACAGGTATTAAATTAAGTAATTAATTTTGTGGGAAATAAAAGGTGGGTTTTTTTTCTATTTCAAAAGAAAGAATTTTTTAAAATGTGTGAGACGCTCTTTTAATAAAAACTGAACTAAAAATTTTAAATTTTATTATTTTAAATGACACAATTTTTTACAAGTTATCATAAAATTGGTACACATTATTTTATTTTTATATAAAGTTTCTTTCTTTTCAAGTACATAAATTAACAGCTAAGATTTATTTTCTTAGTATAAAAAATAATATACTAGCATATGATAAAATATAGAGTAATGTTATTGATTAAAATAAAGAAATAAATTTTAAAAAATAGATCTTGGCACAATTTTTAAATTTTAATTTTTTAAATTCACTATAATAATTATTTGTATTCAAATAGACGAATTTTTAAAAAAAAAAAAAAAAAAAAACACTCGACTTCATTTACTTTTTCTTTTCTTTTCTTTTTGTTTTTTTTTTTTTATAATTAATTTTAAATCTTGTAAGAGTAAATTTTGATTTGATTAAACTTAGACTTAAAAATGTCAGTACATACGCGCACGAGGTATAAGACAGAACTGACTTAACTTTATAAAACTGAGTATTTTGCAAAAGTCATAATAAAATGCGCTAACATCAAGTATCTGGTAATGATATAAAGTCGATTCGACTTTATTAAGTATATTTTATATAGTATAAGAGCCTTGCGTATACTGCAGATAGATACGCGGAAAATATGCATGGAATGAATCATTGAAAAATGGTTTGACTTTATGTATATAAATATTATATATGAAAGTAAACAGTAAAATATGAATTGTACAATATAAATACGAATATATAGTAATACAGATTAAATTTTTTAAATTCTAGCTACGATGTAGTTTATTAGCACTTAAAGAAAAGGTAATGAGTATGAACTATAATTATATAGTGGGTAGATCGTATGTTTCAATTGAGTAAACGAGTTAAAAATGATCGTGAGCAACATGATCTTCGGATGTTAAGGTGGTTGCACAAAATTTATGTGCTTAGCGCTAAAGGTTCACAACGTTATCTGTAGCTGTAGTATGATGTCGAGGATTGATTTACGTTAAGATGTTAAAATAATTCGGGTTTTTAAATTCAATGTCATGTCTCATATATTATAGTATAGTATATATATATACATATATAGCACGCAGATATTGAACTCAACAACGAATCTTCAAAGTACTTAGCAGATTTTAGGGGATGAAAAATATATATGAAGAAAACTACTTGAAACAAAGAGTTTGATGCAATTCACATAATATACGTTGCATGATATACAATATTAACAAAATCTACACTTTCCCAATGTTATGCTGCAGATAAAAGATTATCATATGCATGTCATTTAAAATTGTAGCTTAATATATACTCTATGCCGACAAAATAAAAACTATACGCATAAGTGAAAAGTAGTAATAATATCACTTTTCCTATCGCCTCAAGCTAGGTCTCCCTAACTGATATTGTATTAGACCAAACGAATTTTAATATGCACACTAAAACAACTATTGACTAATGATATTCATTAGCTTAAAAATTCTGCTATGATTATTATCCCAAGCTTTACACCAACATGGGTACATATAGGACGGCACTACATTAAATATACAATTAAAAATAGTAGTCCAATTCGACGTCTATGCATAAAATGCCAGTTACCTAATTTTTTGTGAGATGCTTTTCACCTACAACCGAAAAAATAACGACATGTACCTTTTTTAGTCTTGTTCACATGTCCATGATTGATATATATATATATATATAAATATATATATATCTTAGGATGGAATTCACATTTTACAATGAACGTGCAAAAAGAAAGAGTATAATAAACATATTAACACCCACACCCATATAAACAACAACATACTAAGTATTTGAAAGTTAATAGCACATAAAAATGCCTTATATTATAATCAGTCTAAACATTCTTCTGACATTAATAGCCTACATAATGTCCAGAATATCGCATAAATTTTGTATTTCATATGACTAGAGCACAGAAAAAGTAAGTATAGTCACTTTTTCTTTGACTATAGTCACAAATTACATTAAAAACAATAAACAAAATAGGATGCTCATATATACATGGTGAATAATATGTTCTAGGCCGTCATTTTTGTTTAGATGACTTTTGTCAATTGACATTTGACAGTCGTATAGACAGTATAGTCGATAGCAATTTATTATGGATCATCTAATGCCGCAGCAAAAGTGTAGAAGTCATTAAAACAATTTATTTAAATAATTGTTCAATTGTGAACACGTAAAGATAATTACGTGCTTCTTTTGATCAACCATTCAGCGTGTATTAAATAATTAATAAAACTTTGCATACAATGGAATAGATAGCAAAGTCTGGGCGACAATGTAGCTAAAGTATGCGACAAAATGATTGATATAGTGAGGCAGAGTATTGGTGAATGAATGTCCGAGCACCTTTTCTTGCACCGTGCGCACAATAATTGGGAAGTTTGTTAAAAACTCTCAAAAAATATTTGCATCTTTACCTGCATAAAGTTAACACAACTGCAGGAAAATGACCATATAAGGCGACATGATTGGAGTGCTCGGATTTTAGATTGAAACAAAATATACGCTATTGTGGCACTGAAAATTCTCGATTGATACTCGATTGATACAAACATTGCATTACCGTAGAGTGACTGTATGGTGTATACCATTTGAAATGGCGACATCATATTACTTCGAGAATGTTGCCTGTTACTGTTTATCGTATTATCGTGATATGTTGGAAAAATTTCTTGAACCTGAATTAATTGATTTGGCACTAAAGCACATATGTGGTTTGAACATGCGCTGAAAATTTTTAGCATCAGTCTGGAACATATTATTCATCCTGTATAAAACCTTTTCATTGTCATAAAAAACAAGAGAAACGTATAATTGGTTGCCAATTATTGTAGGCCCTGGAAATTGTTTAACGGATCACAATATTATATATATAAATCTCAAGTTATCGTGCGCAATATACA
>JANSTX010035287.1:0-13550 GCA_027564355.1 Penthetria funebris | reverse complement strand
TGTAATTTTGGGCTATTTTGCAATTCTATTTAATAAATACTTATATACTATGTTGTGATCCGTTAAACAATTCCCAGAGCCTACAATAATTGGCGATGCCAATTATATTTCTCTCGTTTATTATATTATTGAGACAATGGAACTGACTATCTGTATGTATCTGGATCATTTATTTCACGAACACGAAAAAGTTTATAAGATTTTTCTGAAGTCTAATAATATCCGTGGAATCCTTTAAGATAAGGTGGATCACATTATGAGCACTAATGTTTTGGAGGTAGGGAATTATTCTATTTTCAATTTTTATTATTTCCGCACTGAAATTTTTCAAGTTTTGCGTTTGTCATACATACGTCGCTGGTAATGGATTTCCATATAACTGCTATGATCAATAAGTTAATCAATCTCGAAATTAGGAAAGCGCCAATCTGTTTGTCTATACATTTTATGATGAAAATAGGTAAATTTGTAATTCAACATCGAATACGAGAATATAACTAGTAATTAATTAATAATTCTTATTCGAAATTGATATGTTCAAGTGACAGATGGATCTGCAAATAGCAATTTGTCAATATCACCATGTCTAGATAAGATATCTAGTGCATTCTATCATTTGGGTTGAAATACTATCGACGATAAATTTTATTCAGTAAAATTTCACTTTAAGATTTAATGAAATTTACTTGACTAACTTATGGTTAGATGTAATTAATTGAATCTTGGTTATATTACAGATCATTAATGCATTAATTGACATATAGTGAAACGTATGAAGTACTGTAATATGTTGTATAGTAATTACGCTAATTTCAGACGGATTTATTACAATCACACGTAATTTTCGTATTAAAACCATAACGACACTTTTCATTTTTCTTACTTTCTATATATTTTAAAAAGATTTTTACATCCTACCAAATAACTATTCCATTGAGTTATTACGTTCTGACAAAAAATTAAATTAAAGTAAAAAACGACATTTGGTCATGGAAAATCCAGTGCATAAGAATGTATTAATCTATTGTGCATAAATTGAAAGAAAAATACTATCATATTATTAATAATGAATAAAGTATTTCAAACTATTAATATATACATACTGCGTGTAGTAAGTTACATAGTATGTATCTCAATCACAACATATATGTTTTACTTTAATTTATGCATTTTGTACGATCATATATATACATAAACATAAAGTATATACTTGGGCATACGTAACTTAAAAGTTGCTGAGCTGATATAGAAACATCTACCAGTATAATATCATGACGTATATAGGATTTATCGATTTTCTTCTGTTATATATGCTTTATCCATAAGTTTTCATTGTATTTAGTAATATAAAAAATTATATATTCAAAGTCATATAAATATCCTTTATATAAAATAAGATTCACTCTCGCATATATATAAACTGAATAGAAAGAAAATGTTAGAATCTCAAAATTGAAGAAATTTGATCTAAGAAAAGTTCAAAATTATGTATCAGGAAGTATTACAAAACAAAATTTGTGATGGTCATCAACTCATATTCGCAAATTAAAAAAAAATCTCGATCCTAGTCATAGCACGGTGTTCATTTTTTAGTACAAACAAATCTACCTATATCAGACAAATTACAAAATGTTTGTACACTTTACCAAATATTAAAGATGTAAACGAAAATAAAGTAACATAAGCATCCCAGATAATTAAATATTACCAATCGAAAACACTGACCATCAGAAAGCATATACAAAAAATTTAATATACATTCTAAAATATAATATAAATATTTTATGATTGAAGCTTATTATTAGAATTATAGTACGGTTCCTATTCTGGACACACAGTATATGTGTGAAATTATAAGACAACGTAATGTTCAGTATATTATATGAAAAATGTAGGTTATATAAGATTGAACGTAGAAGACGACGAAGTTCTACAAAAATAACTGATTATTATGAAGTATTTGATTGTGTTATGTTGGACCAAATTGGTTACAAATTCATATTCTTAAACAATAATTTCCAATAAAATTAATTTCAATGTCATTTATATAAAAACGATCAATTTAATTCGATAAAAATTTAATTAAATCAATATACCGATTCAATAAAAAAAATATTATGTAAATATTTAATTGTAAAGTAATCAAAGATATTAAATTAGATAAATATTTGGTATCGGAATTTGTTTTATTTTTTAAAGTAGGTACATACTTATTTTTAATTATTTTTTTTTTTAAAGTAGTTATTCTTAATTTTTTTTTATTCTTCACAAGGTAATCTGTTTTGTTAAATTAAAAAAAGATAGTTTATAAAGAATGGAAAATATACAAATTTTAAATTGATGAATTTTTATTTAGATTATTAAGTCATACATTTTTTTTTATGACTTTATAATTTGGAACTGTAGAATTATGAAATCATAAATTAAGCAAAATTACTAAAAACTGATAAATGATTATGTTAATCTAATTTTACAATTATTATTGGAATGAAGTCATCAATTAATGTATTCGGGTTTTAGTAAATTAATAAAATGAATAGAAAATTGAATCTATATGATCATGTATTAAAAAAATACATCAATTTGAAGTTAAATATAGGCACTTAAAATATTCAGATAGTAAAATTATTTTATATCAATCAAATCGGATGTCGATCCGAAGTTTTTTTTTAAAAAAATGATAATATTTATAGATTGAAAAACAATAAGATTCGGATTTGAATGAATGGACCAGGTGATGTCTGATTTATCGCTGAACATTAACAACTTTAGAAATACTGAAAATCAAAAATTTTGCAGATACGGTTGACGAGTACTAGTGTAGCAAATCGGAGGTCGTTGCTTAAGAGAAAATATTATATAATATTGAATACAATAACTGTAGAATAGGATTTAAGTTTCAATTCGAATATATGTTATGACAGTTCATCACATTAAATCGCTAAGCTATAGGTTCTTTATTATAATTATCTTTATCTGTATTTGACACGAAAACATATGACACCAATAAGACCCATCTCTAAATTAGTGCTTTAAGCGTCATTATATTCGACATAGTATCATATTAATTATCGACAACTAATTCTTTAATGAATTTGATCTTTATTGAATATGGTGGGTGAAAAATCATCCGTTTTTAGTTAATATTGTGATTATCCAATACTACTACCAAATGAATAAGCATGCATATGAATGAATTTTTGTCATATCGGGTCGTAGGTAACGAATAGAGCGTTTTACTAGCATTAAGATTATTCAACACATTTTTGCATGTGTATGGTGGTATCACCGATAACTCGATTACAATACATTTTAATTTGAATTGTAACTGGTACTAAAAAACAGGGTATCTATTGTTTATTGGGGAAAAACATGTCACAAACAACTTAAACAGATTTGGAGGTATGAACAACTGTACTGAATTATTCAATTGTTGAATCGGACAACAGTAATTGATTCTAAACTTTTCATTTAAGTTTATTCAGGGTCGACACTTTTTATTAAACATTCTCATAGGTACTGTTTGAATTACCGGCATGGCATTTGGCATTACACAATCATTTTAAAATAAACTAATTTCGATAAATTAGTAAATAAACTATAAATTAATATAAGTAACGATAAAAAAACAATCAAAAATAAACAGTGTGTTTCTTCTAATTATGTAGACTGATTGTTTACTTCATACATTTGACAGGTTTATTTATATTTTGATAACCGTTTTTTTTTTAATGTTAAAATTTATAAAATTAAAGATAGTTCATGCCAACAATGTTAAAAATATTCGTTTGTTTTACTTTTTTTTTTAATTAGTCATAATTAATTGGCAAAATGTGGTATGACAAAAATTTCAAATCAAATATACAAGGACACATATTAATTTATTATTATCATGAAACTATGAAAAAAAAATCACTAGACAGATTAGGAACAAATTTAAAAATAGAATAGTACTCACCATTTCCACAAAAACTAATATGTATTGTACCATCCTTATGTACATTTAAATTTTGAATCGATAAAGGTACTCTTAAGTTTTCAAATCTAAATCCTGGTTTATGAAAAGTATCCTTATAAAGTTTTACTGATTGATAAATAAGTGCCCATGCCTGTTCCTGAGAAATTGGTGCATTAAATGATTCCAATATATTTTTTATTGAAACGCATCCATTAGGATTTGAACAATTTTCAATTGATGAAATTTTATCATTGTTATCCCTAACATAATTTTCACTTAACTGCTTATTATTATTTGATGATGACGACGATGCTGATGACGATGATGATATCGATGATGATGATGATCCCGGCTGTTGTTGGTGTTGCTGATATTGTTGTACTTGCTCTTGGCCTAGTAAATGTAATGAATCGTCCTTCGATTTTGTGACGTCGTTAACTGAGAGGGTGGTTACATCAGCCATGTTGATTGTATTGTGTGAAAAATTTTCCTTATATATGTAAAATGTATATATATATATATATATATATGAGATTTTCTTCTATTGCATACGTAAATATAAAGATTTATATATATATATATACTTTCTGTGTGTGTATTTGTGATGTATTTAGCAATTTATTTTGAAAATTAATAAATTAAATAGAAATATTTGTATTGCAAAAATTTCACTGTTATATTTTTTAAAAAAATATTTACGATTAAATGACAATGCTTTATACATTGCCAATAAAACACAAACGATTGATATAATATTTTATTCTTTTTAACTTATTGTATTATTATTATAATTTTAATTAGAAAATAAATTTACTTTTTAATTTTTAACATTTTTAACGATCAATTTTCAAAACAAAAATTACATTATATTTTAATAAATCACATACAAAAATCAATGCATACTAACTACTATTTATGTTCATAAAAAAGAACAGGTACTTAACTTTTTAACAATTTATAAATTATGTATGAATAAATATATAGTTTTAATTAATTTTATTTTTTAAAATACACTTCACAAATATAACAAGTCACATTATGATGATCCAATATAAAATAGAAACAACACATTATTACTTTTTAAATAATTTATAAATATATATAATATATACATATATATATATATTTTGCATATTATTTAATTTTCTATACCAAAAACATAAAAACGGATTGAATTTTTTTTTTTTACTTTTTAAAAACTGTTTTTTTTACAAAAACATGCGTTTGTTTACAGAAAATGGGTAAAACATTCACAAAATTCATATACAGACGTCTATAAAAATATATTTACTTATTATTCATTTATTTTTTTTTCACTATAATTTTACTATAATTTACTATATAAACATTCAACACTGTCTCTAAATTCAAACTGATTGTAAAATAAAATTCAAAACATTATTTTCCAATAAAATTTGCAGTATACAAACTTGTATTTTGTAAATGTTAGTAATTTTGTGCGCGATGAGAGCTTTTGCTGGTAATACAACGTTTGTATATAGAAAAAACAAATTATTTAATTCAGCAATTCTCTTCAGCAACTCATTTTCCAGTACTCTTTTATGCTACAACATAATATTTACCATTCAAAACAATCAATTTTAAAATGTATAATTAAAGACAGGTAAAATGATTCTCTTCTCCTAATGAAAAAGAAAAAAAACGGAACCACATGTAGAAAATTGTAGTAAATGAGTATATCATTCATCGTTGCGGAACAGGTAAATTTAACAGCGGAAGGTATATAAATGATAGTAACTTGATTGCATATTGCAGTAGAATTGATCACTTGATCAAGCAACCACTGTAGACAATTTAAACAGTACAACAATAATTATATGAACAAGAGTACTAATTCAAAAATTATGTAATTAAAATACTGTAGTATAAAACTTAGGTATATTTTAAACCTAAAATAAAACTGCAATTTTATTTTTATTGAATTGACCATTTAGGGTTTATATGTACAGTATAACGACAATTTTTTGAAAATGTAAATTGTAAAATTTATCAACTGTAAATGCTCGTATACCATGATTTCCCTCAATTTAAAAAAAAACTGTGTATTATTTAGATAGTGGTCCCCATATCAGAGTTGTAAAATATCTCACTTGAAAAATCAAGTATGTAGTTCCATAACTTTTTTCAAATAGGCGTAAGGTATTCTGGTTATCGCTCTCACATAATTGCTTAATTACATTTTATTATTCAGGATAACGCAAAATGAACGTTGTGATTTGACTTCTTTCTAACTTTTTTATTGTTATAAAGTAATGGAATTTAATGAGTTAAAAATGTTGTTGTGGTTACCAAGAAAGTTATTTACTGTTGTAAAAAAATTGCTATCACACACAGTTTATTGCTGGCTCTGAGGGTTCAATTCGCACAAAAAAATATCGACGATATTGCAAGTCAAAATAATAGATCGTCAATTTTCAAAACAACATTCAATATTGATATGATTTGTTGTTCAAATGTGTACGGTCCGCTAATCGCATTCGGCTCTCCTACATCTCAAATGCGACTTTCATAATATTCACACAAATACAAGAGTTCGTGATCAGCAGAATTTATTGTCGTCATATTTTTTAAAGAAATTAATAGTGTGATTGCGGTTAATTTTGCTTATTATACTAGTTCATGTTGTATGGAGGACAAATTTATAAAGAAGAATACTTATAGGAAGTTGTAAATATTTTTTATATTAATAATACTATACAAAATTATTGCAAATATCAATTTCAAATTATAGGTACAACTAAATCATGTATTAGTGAAATCTGTAAAGATTGTGTAGAACAGCTGAATACAAAATAAAATAAGCGTGTAAAAATTCAGTTTAACTAACTGTTAATCAATCTGTCAATAAAGAATTGTAGTACCGTTTAAAGGTGCTACACGTTGGAACATATAAAAAATGTATACTTGATTACATTATATAGAATATTGGTATTTAAATTTTAATTTTTGGGGTAACCGATTGACCATCTACATGACTGTGATAAAATATTGACATCAATCTCATTTATGACGAACGAAAATATGGTTAAGGTTAATAGCTTAAATTATTACAATATAATTAAAAGCATACATATTCAAGCACAAGAGTGGTATACAGAAATTATGTTATTCGACGTAAATGTAAAATAGAGTACATAGTAAGATGGACCATGGAAGTGTCCCAGAAATGCACTATTGGAGAGATCATGTACAAATAATTGCATAAAACAGAATTACAAACAACAGACGGGCATATTCAAATGTCCCCAAAATGATCACATGAAAACTGAACGTTCACTTCTCAAGACTAGAATAATTTATAACATAATCATTGCATTCACACTGTGTATTATTTCTTTTTACAGTTCCGAGCTCATTATTATAATATCACTAATTATCACCTCAGTATTTAACCAATTCATTTTCACTTTTATCCCTATTCTGTTCATTTATTCTGATTTCACAATAATGGTAAAACATGTCATATTGCACGTGAAATAAATTTTATCATAATCGCATCATGAAAATACATATTAAATTTTTGCACAATATCTATCTGCAACTAAATTAAAAATCAATTTATTTAATAAATTATATTTATAGTATATTTTGAGTGCAAAGGCTTTAATTAAATGTAAAGAATTTTTTTCTTTTAAATTGAATGATAACATGGGTCTAATAAACAGAAATTTTATCAAAAAAGAAAATATTATAAACAAAACCAAAATCGACCTTGCAAGGTTGATTATACGGCAAGAATAAGTAACTGCGTTATATTGATAATTTTGAAAAATATTTTTTTAATTAATTGTTTTTATTTTATTTTTTTTTTATTATTATTTTTGTAAAACTTTGCCACCTATCAAGAAAAAAAAAGCGCATAAACATATTATTTTAAAAAAATGTTCATTTAATCGGACATGATTTGATTAAAATCTAAATAATGAATGTATACGAGTACTGCTATATTATTATTTCATTTTAATATAAAATGTTTAGTTTTTAATTAGACGATTTATTTTATAACTGTGAGCTATATTGAAGATAGTCATGATTTGGGACAACGATTAAGTTTTATATAGGGATGGGCATTTAAGATTTTAGAAAATGATATGATATTCGAATATTTGTGAGATACATAGCGAAGCTTTTACAACTTTTTCCATTTATCTTAAAAGTTTGCTAATAATATAAATCATTATTTGTAACTTTTAATTTGTTATTATATTAGCAGCTTAGGGAATATATAAAAATTATGTAATGGCATGCTAATAATTCTAAACATGTTGTGATTGCATTAGATTAAACAATTAGTATATATTGTAGTTATATGTTGGAATGTGACTATAACTGTTGAGAACTAAAGATAATTTTTACAGAAATTACAAAAAAACCAAAATGGGAAGCATAGTAAATGTAAAATAGTACATACACGTACGTTAATAAATTTGAAAAAAAATTATTTTAGTTATGTATTTTCGACATAAAATAACATTCCATAATTTCCATTTATAGAAGAACGATTTCTATATTATTGAATATCCCATTTTTAGTGTTCATCGCATCATCAAATGTATAGACGAAATAAATAAAAAAAACTGTCTATCATCACAATTTCTCTAATAGATTCAATTCTTTATTGATATTGATAAAGAAAATAGATTGATTATGCTGAAAACAAAAATACTTTCATATCTGCGTTCTCTCCTATTATTTTATTTAAAAAATAATAAATATATTTATAAGAACATTATATCGTACATAAATTTTGAATAGAAAGAAATCAATGCGATCCCAAAACAAATCTTATTTATTTAAATAAATTGCAATCCCATCAAATTGTATGTTTCTTGATCGGAATAAAAAAGAAATTATTTAGATCTATACTTTGATTTTCACCGATCATACTTTATTTTACAAGAACTTATACGAGTATATTGTCCATATTCAGTGTCTATGTTTTGAAAATATTACAATTTTAAAAAATGTATATATTGTGCATTCAAATTGAAATGAAAAGTGTAATTTTTCTTTGAATGCAATCAATATTAACTTTGATTTTTATAATATATAAATATGGAGATGAAAATCAAATCTTTATTCGAAATATCAGTAAAATGATTAAATCCAAAATTAATATGATTAATGGATTTTAAGATATTCTATTAAATGTTATTATGATATCCAGTATGTCAATAAGTATCAATATTCTTAAATAATAAAAAACTTTCACTTAGCAACTCCCTTGTGGGAGTAAGAGACAACACAAAACTATTCTATTAGGATATAATGTTCGATTCGAGGCAATCACACTTTTAAACCCGTTCTTTACATGATGTTAAAACTGGCATGTTTGCTTCAAACATCGTAACATAAGCTAACATAAATTAGTCAACCCTCATATGGACAAATAATCTGCGATCTAATCATTTACCAGTCAAATTTTAGAATTTGAGGAAACATACGTCCTGCAGACACCGAAAGATATATATATATATGATAGATGATATTCAATGTATCTCATAGTGTATTATTGGAATTCGTTGATAATAAATACTATCAAATATAAAAGTAAATATTCATAAATATGTGTACAAAATCATACGTTAATATAAAATTTCTTTGAACATTTCCTGTCACAATAAAAATTCTGTAACCCACTTATCAAATTTTACAAAAAAAAAAAAAACAAAATAAAATATTCATTTAATGTTTTACACTTGTTAATTTGTATGGTCTGGTAGTAGCTAAAGGCTAAAGGCAAATAAAATATTGGTTCAATTTTAGCATCTTTTTTTAATTGTTTTTTTTTTTAATCTTACATATGTCTCAGAATAATTGTAATATGTTCTTTTCGTTTCTTTTTTTTTTCATTATTTTAAAGAAAACAAGTTCTTCTTACAATGGTAAGAAGAAATTACTATTAAGATGCATACATCGTTATACTTATTATGTTCAAATAATTTGGACAGTAAAACAAAACAAAAAAAAAAAAAAAGTATGCGAATTTAACGGCTATATGATCTTCTTACATAATATAGGTTAAGTGTTTTTATTACAATATGCATGTTCATGATTTTATCGATATGTTTTGATTTTTTTTCCATTTAAATAATTTTCTGACTTTTCACAATTCATATATATTATTTTGAGAATTTTCACTATCATGAGAAAATGTTACCATGCTGATGAGTTGAATTACTGATCAAATGCTGAGAACAGTGTTTTAAATTAAAACAATCAAATGAAATGTTTGTAAAAAAAAATCTTCAGTAATGCATTACACACAGGATCACTCAGGATGTTATCGGAATTATATTGTAAAAATTGTTCAAACTGAAAAATTGTGACATCTTAAGCTCTAGTAGGTTGATGTACTGACTTCATATTTATTATAATAGAAATATGAAATGAGTTCACTTTTATAAATTGGGATTTTATCACTGCAGAAAAGATACAAGGATGCAATAAGTAATTAAGTCTATGAAGTTCTAGGTTTACTGTTGAAAATATACGATATTTAAGGCAGTTTTTTTTTCCTAAATTAGGTTGTGAACCGTTTTAACACACTATGTAGGAAAAGTTTCTCACCAGTGTGTATATATTATTAATGAAAAAAGAAATGTTATTCAATTGCTAGAGCAATACATCTAATAATCAAAAATATAGTCAACGAACTACATCTTATAAGATACTTAACTTAAAAATAATATACAGTAATTTTAAAGTGATTACATGCAGATTGTATCGAAAAATAATATTATTGAATTGTCACTTATTTCTATTTAAGAACTTAATTTGGTCTAATAGTTTGTTAGTAACTTTCGTCTTTGCATATAAAATTATTAGTGAGTAATTAATTGATTTTTTTTTTTAGAAATTTCACTGTTTTTTATAAGCAGCCATTTGTAAAGTATTCGTTTATGTTTGTTGAGTATCAGGCTGTTTAAATAAAGAAAATAATTTGTACGCCATTTTGCTTTAATATGCAATATGCAGGTTGATCTTACTATTGTTCTTTTAAAATAATTCAATTTCAAATAGAAAATGTATACTAATAAATATAATATTTTAATAATTTACCTTTTAATATCAATTTCCATGTTAACATGTCGTACACCAAAAGTCCAACTCAAACACCAAAAATAACATTTTGCTTGGTGCATGGTCCCTAGTGTGTCACAAACATAAAACAAAAACATTTACTTAAATTACAAAAAACGTAATAACTTTTATAATATTGCATTAAAAAATTGTTTATATAACACAATAAATATGAATAAAATTCAATCGCGATTACTTTATACGTTACAATTTAAATAATTATTTTAAGCTCCGGCCTCTACACTTCAGCAAGTGAAAACATTTAGCATTTATTTTTTATTTACCATTAAATTATTGTCGACGTGCACACTTGCTTAAGCCTAAACCGGAACTGCAATTGTATTTTAATATAGAACAATTTGACAATTTTCCAATTTGACATATTATGAAAAATAGAGGATAGTACACAATGGCGTATTAATTTAAAAATAGTGCCCATTTATATTATATAAAAATGTTCTGTCATATTTGAAACATTTTGAAAAATGTTTATATGTAACTGCATTCTGCTATTTGTTCTAGACAGTGATAAGTAATTTTGTCTATCTTATAATTGAATCAGAAATAAAGGATATTTAATATGACAACAAGAAATATGGATTCATCGGCATTGGTGGTCTTCTTCATCATAATATATTATATAAGATTGTTATTTATTCGATGGACTATAATGGTTTGCAGATGCAGATTACTTATATTTATGTTACGTTTCCAATATTTTAAGTCAATTTTATGATATGCGTAGGTCTACGCATTACGTGACCGTACCATCTTAATTTACTTTAAGTTATTATATATTAGTTATTGCAGCAATTGTGGTGAAGATCTGTATTTGGGGATAACCAAGACAATTGAGAGCTTACATAGGTATACATTTTAATTTTTTCTATATGCATATATTTATATATTTAAGAAAATTTTTCATTTTATATGAAATATTATATTTTCATATTTAAAATATATATTACAAATTATTCATGCTACATTTATTAAATGTTAAGAGATGATGTACTTGTATAATAATATATACTTGCAAGTTGCAACATAATATTAATCCTATTTATTATTATGCAAATATACTCGTACTTTAATATTGTATTGCACGTTTAATTATATGATAATAAATGTTATTTACAGATCATAAAATTCACCGATTTGTTGATGAAATTTGTAAGATTGAAAAATTTTCAAAACATTCAATGAATTTTATTCAGAAAGGAAAAACATACAATTTTTGTTGAAAGTAAATAAAATTGAGTTTAAATTATATAGGGAAAAATTATTGCATTGAATACTAGTACTTCTTGCATAGTAAAATAAAGGTAAGTTCATGGTTAAATACCATGAAGATGATATGATGATTTTATATGCGAGTATATTATATATACATATATTTTTATTGATTAAATACCGGAAGTATTTAATTCAGTTTCATTGTTCGTATATAATACATATTACACAGGATAAATTATTTGTTGTTTAATACATAATAAATT
The DNA here is from genome assembly GCA_027564355.1 of Penthetria funebris. NCBI lineage: Eukaryota > Metazoa > Arthropoda > Insecta > Diptera > Pleciidae > Penthetria > Penthetria funebris. The sequence continues at coordinate 992 of JANSTX010035287.1, read as the reverse complement.
CATTATGAATTTCCGTATTATGTCTGACGCTCTGATATAATGCTACAATCAATTAAGCGATCAAAACTAAAGTATACCCAAAAAAAAGTTCTATAACTTTCATCGTCATTATATCAGACTTTTTTTTTTATTCAACTGCAGACCGTAGATCTCACTAATTTTGAAATTTCAATGCTAGATAATTTAAAGACCGCACGTAGTTCATTGCGGATTGGTAAGTTTCTGCCAACTCTTTTCATTCTAGTATGTATGAATAAATTAAAATTAATGTTCCCAACAAAATCAGAAGTATAGATTTGAAGGCGAAATTGAAACTATTCGATATAGTTAACATATTGATCAGTCGCCGTTTCGATGGTTTGTAGAGAATATAAATATTGCATTTTTCTTCTTAATTTCTATTTAAAATTATGTATATAGTTTTTATAGTTTTCTGTTATTTGTGGCCACTCTACTGTTTGTTCTTTATAAGTTTCTTGTGTACATTGGCTTTTGTTCGTTGTTATTTAGATTACGGTATACATGATTGCTCCATTGTTTAATCGTCGATAGGATTATTATTGCTTCATGTCTGTATTCTCTTGTGTTGGGCAATACAGAAGTTGCCATCTGAGGTAGAGTGACTTATAAGATAGGAACTTTCTAACTTAAGTTATATTCAAATTCTATCACCTTTGTGTTGTCATATTTAATTTATTTCTTAAGCTATATATTCATAGTTTGGATGAAAATATAATGTCTGGTCTTCTACAGTATCTTATATGATTCTGACTCTCGGAGAACACTTGAATTTTGTACATATATTTTCCCGTTATTTGTGGTTACCTATTGTTTGTCTTCAACTAGTGATATAATTGTGAAAGGTAAAGCTGCGAGTTGGTCAACATATTCGTTACTCCGGTGAGTACTCGTAACAGTATTTGTTTTATCAATGTAAAGAAAATTTTTTTCAATATATACGAGTACGATTTATAGTCATCCTAAGTTGTATA
>JANSTX010035276.1:0-13553 GCA_027564355.1 Penthetria funebris | reverse complement strand
ATTATTGGAGGCCCTGGAAATTGTTTAACGGATCACAACATAATATATAAGTATTTATTAAATAGAATTGCAAAATACCCTAAGGTTAGTTTTTAAAAACATAAAAGTTAAGTATATATATTATGTATAACTTCTTCCATGGATCACTTGTCAAAGATGTTGTAGTATATATTAGATATAAAAATTAAACTGAAATTAAAATTTATAACAGCAATAACGTCTGAAAAATTATACTCGAAATGTTAATGTATACATTAGTGTTATATGAAACACTGAAACAAAAAATGTTTGAATACAATCAAATTTTAATTTGGAAGGTGAATGGAGTCGCCGACGACTAACATCGACATATCTCAGGTGTGAGCCGCCCTATGCATACGCTTATATATGGTGTACAGGTTGAGACGATAGTTTGTAATAACTTGTGGACTGCAATCAGATGGAAAGAACAAACAAATTACTAATTACGTATTTAGTTAAGCAGTAAAATGTATAAATACCATAGAATTAAAAATGAATGTGCATAGAGCAAAATAATTTTTTTTACCATAAATTTCAGATTTTAGTTTTTAATTATATTACAGATTGGGTCGTTAATTATTAAATAACCTCAGATTTCTTAAATTATCCAAAAATATTGAATACTATACATTAATTTTCTAAAATTCGCATGAACAATTCATCTTTTTTATTTTTCATAACCAAATGTATACACGGATTTTAAATTGAGTGTTTCATACAACTATTATATCGATTTCACTATTGTCACTACTATCACTGATGTAAAAATTATATCATTGACATAATGGATTTCACTATTATAGTAAAAAAGTATCTGATTGAAAGTATGATGAATATTACATCTTAATGATGATGAAGCTAATAGTAAGGATAAAGAATCAGGAAACTTGTTACGTATAATATTATAACCTATTAGTAATATTGTTGTGCCAAGGTGTAACAATAGAATTAAAATAATTAATTTCAGTCAAAATCGTCAAACATCACATCAAGTCTCGACCACCACATACACATTCAGTACTACTTATAAAGTTTCCAATCGAACAGTTGATTGCTAACTGGGTAATTTTTTATAGTAATTAAATTAAAAAAAAAATTCTTCGCATTTGCACATGAATTGATATTTTGGTTTTCGAAATAATTTTCTGAAATTATAGAATCAGATTATAATCACATTTCTAATAGGTAAGTAATATTAAATGTCAATTTAAAACAGCTACAAAGTTTTTTGTTACGAGCATTTATGCAATTAAAACATTTTAGAGTAATTACTCTTAGTACGTTACGATCGTTCATGTAAAGATATTTAAAAAAACAAATATTTCTAGTTGTCCACCACATTTGAATAGTTTCCGTAACTCATTACAGTGAGTCCACATAAAATATACCGTGGTGAGACCACATAAGTTTTACCGTTTTGTGACCACATAAGTTTTACCGTGGTGTGACCACATAAGTTTTACTGTGAGACTTGTCGTGTGATCACAAAAGATTTACCAACACACAATTTAATATTATCTTAAGGTCCACATAACTTAATACGCGAAATAAAGATAAGCCCAAATAAATTATATAACGCATTCATTTTATTAAGACGTGAACGATGACCTAAATTATTGCAATGAAATTGTTATTCAGGAATATATTTGCAGTATATGAAATTTATTATATTATATTATATTAAGTAAATTTTACATAAACAATATAAATAGAATAATTTATATTATGTCAATAAATGTTTGAATAAATTAAATTTTTTAATGTTCTTATACTAAATTTTTAAAATCTATGACCCAATTCATGTTTAATCATTGAGCTAAAGAACATAAAATAGAAAACTATGTATATATGTAGAGCTCTCTAGCTCCACATATCTAAGTAAAACCAAAATAAATAAACACTAGTTTTATGTAACATTTTGGTATATAAGATATTATAAACTAACGCACATTATAAATGAATATATTAGACATATAATATAATCGAAGTTTATTGCTACTTTTACTATTATGTCATTAATCGTCACATTCCACATACATTTATTTGTACGTTAAGTACTACGAGTATATATAATTTGTTTATAAACATTTCATTAAATTTGTAATAGCAATATATACTCGTATGTAGTCATCATCACATATTGAGTGCCGACAGTATATATAAATATATAAACGAATATACGGGAAACACCTTCTATTTTTTATTTTATTATAAAATATACAAATAACCAACATATTCCTCTTCTTGTTTCTCGACTTTTATCATTGCATATCGGGGATAGAAATTATGTGTTAACTATTATAAATAGATAAATCATATATTATTTAACATACATATAGTATATATAGGTAGATCAGTATTATCCACGTCATTTATACCACATAAAGAAAAGTACACCAAAACACTTTGGTTGCAAACATGATTATAACCACTGTAAATCTTCAGGATGACTTTGAATACGCAAAGATCCAGAAATGCCGAAATGAAATAACTAACAAGTAGCCTGTTTCGACTCTGGCCCATCACACGTTAGTAGTTCATTTATGCTTATATTCAGCCCAGATTTACCCTGCAGTTTAACATTGTGTCAAGTCGCCCTCATATAATACGTGCTCTAAATTTTATCTTTTTCGTTTCTTAAATCGTATAACAAACAATCCAATAATGATCAATTTAAAGAACACTTTCTTAATTCAATTCTAAAATGATTTAATCAAGAATATGGTTCTTAAATCAGAAAACCGAATATGTTGTTTAAATTAACAAATATTTTCTAAGAAATGATTGCTTATTTCGATTCTAAAAGAATTTAATCAAGCATTTGTTTGTCGTATCAGAAAATCATTACGAGAATATTGCTTTAACAAATATTTTGTTATTTTAATAATTTTTTATTTATATGAAATAAGAAAACAATACATACGTGAAATCTTTTCCAAACTCCATTACATAGTTGAACCTTCAAATCTTTTCCAAACTCCAAACGGATTGATTCAAGAAATTAGTACTAACTTAGTAGATATGTCATCAATGTTTTCTGAAATCAAGAAATAATTACTATTATTAAGTTTTGCTCAAATTAAAAAACAAATTCTTGAATCAAGTGACAATGTTGCAGTGTCTTTCAAAAATATTTCTCTGTTTTCGAAGGATTTACTTTTAAAGCATTATTTGAAGTCAATTATTCAAACCGCATTCAAGCGTGTATGCTAGTCTATAACTAATGGACGATCCCATAATAACATAATATCACGTGTAGTGAAACTTTCATTTCTATCACATTTATTTAAAATTTCATCAGCATAAAAAATATATGTTATAATAATAAAATAGCAAGGTAGAGTAATATCTAATCCTGTGACTGTAGATTGATTTCCTTATTTTATATAGCAATCCATTTCCTAGTTTATTACAGTTGTTTTAAGGATGTATTTAATTGTGTGTGTATTCAATTTACATCGCAAACTTCTCCATATTACACGTCATAAAATGCATTGTCATTTAACAGTCAAATATAAACATGTTATTATCATAGGCATCTTCACCTTTACGCCTCAAGGACACATAGAGCGGCTCTAACAAATATATATTTAAAATATAAGATTAGAGTTACACATTTCAATATTTCAGTAGAATGGTAGAATTTCCAGCTACCAAGTTTGTTGTTGAGATGTATTTTCAACCAGGTCGATAAAAACAACATTACCACCATCTTTTTAACCCCGATCACATACTATTACTGACATATATTGTGATTCAGTTACCGATATAGCACCGCGTCACTCTTTTTGTCACCAGTATATTATACCTTTAGCAAACATACAAAGATACTAAATTTAAATATAAGCTACGTGAAAGTTACACCTACCTCTCTCTCTGTGTCTAAGCAAATTTTACGCAACCCAGTCAGAAATATCATCTGTACATTGAAACTAGGGGCCAAGGAGTTTTTCTGTTTATTTAAATATTAACAAATCAAAAATTTCACGCAAAAATATCTAATGTAAGTACGTCAATGATGCCTAAATTTTTAAATTTTTTAAATTTACGACTGCAATAAAAAATGGCTATTTTTATAATAAACTTTACGAGAGTATATATAATATTGGGATGTTTTGAACGGAATGAATTTAGCCCCATGAACAGAATTTCGAACACTTATGGAATAGGTAAAGATAAGGAAATAAACTGATTTCGTTGGGAAATACAAAAATATTGTAATAAAGTATTTCGCATCATTTCAATATACTTTGAGAGAACGAAATTGCAATATGTATGACCTATAACTTAAATTAACATATTCGATCGAAATCCGGGTTAAATAAAACATAATATGAGGATGACTGAAAAGTAGATTTAATGTATTATAAACCGGTAATTCAATCAAGGATATAGAATCAAAAAATGAAAATGTTATCCCGATGGAATGTAAAACACAGGACATACGTACAAAGTATGTCACCAAACAGTCAAAAACAGTGCAATAACAAGGCGTTCGATAGGAAAGATGTCTTGTGGAAAACCCTCAAAACGATGATAGGACATCAAATTTCTAGATGAATACAGGAAGAAGAAATTAATTGAAATCAATATAAAAACGATCACCTGTGTTCAATCATGGTCTATTAAATTAAGTTTATTGTACTCAAAATGTAATTATACATGATATTATTGTATTCAGTTTGTTCAATTTAATAAATCTAATGGCATTTGTCAGTAAAGGTTGAACAAAAGAAAAGCTAAACTAAGGTACCCATTATATTACTCGCCTCATTTTATGGAAAACCATATGGTATGATACATTCTGGTATTTTTGAATAGAAAAATGAACAATATGTTGTACAGTATCTCTCTACATACCATTAGTAAAAGATATATTGAATGAAAAATGTAATCCTTTCATGACACCGTATATGAACTGACAAATGGAGTGCATATAATAATAATAATAATGATGAAAACAATTTTAAATAGAAAAAAAAAAATGATGAAACATATACCAAATACTCAGCAGTAACATAAAGAAATATGACTAAATTGACTTCTTCTCGGTATATTTTCCAACTTTCTTTTTTATGTTTTCCACAATGTCTGTATGGTGACATTTCTTTTGTTTTCAAAATAAATTATTTTACGCTCAATTTAGGTTTCTAAATGCATGAATTCTACATATATTGGTAGGTGGGTGGGTACTGCTATTACATAATATCAAGAAGAAAAAAGCATTTTGAAAATTAAAAACCAAACCATACCATCAGATTTTGTTTGTTAAAAATTTTCTGAGTATTTAACATACGAATAAAAAAAATGGTAATTACTAATAATTAATTTGATTGTAAACGTCCCTAATTTGTATAATAAATTCAAATATACTCGTATATTATGGTTATTATGTATATAATAAATATGTTAAGTACCTTCAATTCAAAGTTTTAGCTTAAATATATTATTAATATAAATGTATGAACTATAAAGGGGTTTAAATTATGTGTGGATTCACATCTCATAGGTTAACCAACCTATCTTTATACCTTCGCTTATTTTATCATTCTGCATTACTCAAATGAGTAAATTGTATCTCAATTACATGTACTGTCAAATTGTAATTAAAATTCAATATTACGTATAAGTTGTATGGGTTATAATAAACCAGAGTTAAATTCTAGATCAAGTGCTTATTGAACCTTGTGAACATTGTGCAAACACACTCTTAAATTACCATTAACAAATTAAATTCGGTTAAAATAGTAAGTGTTCTGGCGTAGTTGATCACCTATTTAGGAACAAACATCAATTCCACCAACGTAGTTAATAGCTGTGAATTTGGAACTCGTACTGCCGAAACGTTTCCATTACACGAGAAACGTTAACAAATTACCTTTATATAGGATGATGGTGACCCTTTGACTTTGCATAAACGAACACAATTTAGAACTGAAATGTTAAAATCATGCTTGAAGCAACATAAACGTTAAGAACCATTGTCGAACATTTGATTGAATAAATAAGTTTTCGACGGTCTTGATAGTGTTATGATGTCGGTAATTCTTGAAAACTAAATTGATTAATATGATCCGTGATATTTATCAGGATTTTCACTGCAAAATCTTGTATATTGTGGAAATTTTAGTGATGCATTTGATGTACATTGTGTTATTATTTTCTCTAACATATTTCGCATATTAGTATGTCTACTCAGTATCCTTTTAATATTTTTATTCAGTGGTGTTTTTTAGATGTCTTCAATTTTGAAATTTTGATTATATCGTTAAGGTAGATGAATTGTGATTAGATTGAAAAAATATCAATAGCATATCTCTTCTTATATCGTCCGGAATAGTTGTCTTTTAAAGTTGATTTATAATATATCTCAAAATTCTTTTAGATTGAGGATCATATTTGTGAACGTAATTGTTATGGTTGTTAGAATACTACATCAATATCGTCGTCTTTGGTCATGACATGGCACTTGCTTTATAAATTGATCTACTGGAATCCAGAATAACAGTTTTGTATCCATTTTCAGCTCCAAATAAGACGACAGTACATTACTACAATGAATATTCTAAATGTATACTTTGGATGATCATGTGGTTTTATTATTTAGTCGCATTTTCAAACAGTCAAATGAAAAATTTTAAATTTCTAAAATAATTTTCGATGACATTTTCACATTTCATAATACAAATATAAACATATATTTGTATGAATATATGACAATATTACATGTATTTATTTATTCAAATACTAAATTATACCATAATATAATAAATTAACAACAATTCAACTAAGATGAAGAATTTCTTGTATAAATAGATATTTTCATGTTATAGCTTCTATTATACGACTGTAGTATATATGATTTTATGAACGATGAAAAAATAAAATAAAAACTAAAAGTGAAAAGAAATGGGAATTATTCAAAGTAAAATTATACTCTCGGGATAAAAACAACAAGAGTAGTTAGTTATAATAAAAAAAAAAGAAATAGACCGATTAATGTTGGGTTTTAGTTTAGTTTTTCCTTTTCAATTTAAATTCCTCTGACAGATGATGAGCGCTCAGAATAAGGATATCACATGACATATTTTACAATTTACATGCATTAAGCATTGCTGTAGCTTCATAGCAAATTTAATGTATTAAGCACAATGTTATAATATATATGTATATATTGTCCTTTTAAATAAAAACTTGTAATTTCATATGAATATTGATTTTTTTTTTTAAAAACCAATTCAAAATTTAAATATATATAATAGATATTTTAACCTCCATGTCCATCTTTTTTAAAACAGTAACAATTTAATACATACCCTGTGTGGTTACACTATACCTAAAAATTAAAGCCATACAAAGCGTTGGTCAAATCAAAATTTTTTGATCACTTTCAATGATCCTTTAAAATAAAGTATGCAATTAAATTTCAATGTTGTTATCCGAATTGTGTAATATGAGTACAACATTGATTTTAAACAATGCATGTTCCATACGATAAATCTTCCCATGAATCCAGTTATTATTATTTTGGATTTGTCCTTATAAAATATAAATTAAGGTATGTACCAGTCAATATAAAAAGCAGTAGTATACGTTAAATTTTGATTGAGGTATTGATTTAAACATATAGATTATAGAATATACTCGTATGTCAGTATATACGATGTAGGTGATGATCATTACACAAATTTGTTATTGGAATATTGTGGATTTTTTTTTAAACAGTCTACAAGCTAATAAATACAATAAATTCTTAGATCTGAGTTACCATTCTGATGAGTTGATTTCCACATTAAATTCACACATAATAGTAAAGACAATGTAATTATTATAACAAATCATTCTAAACACGGCAGACGTCAACATCTACTTGCTACGGTTAATGTAAAAGAAGTACTTTTTTTTATTTGCTGTTTAGTAAACGATGTCATCATTTCAAGAGTGTTCGATCATGTATGAGTTTTTAATCGTGATGTTACTACTTACTTATACAAAAAAACTTGTAGACCTTTCCCCGCTTTCTTTTCACCTTATCATGCACAGCCTAAGTGCAACTTATAGGCCCATAGGTACTTAGGTTGTTGGAATTAATGTTAGTTACTAAATACGTGTTCAACTGCACCTTAGATAGCTAACACTTATTACTTTATCTGTTTTAATTTGATAATGGCAATTTAAAACTCTGTTAACAACGGTCATCTAGTGCAAGCAGAGTAATAGCACTTGATCATGAATTTAAATTAGCATTGTTAACATACTAACTCAGACAGTGCAGGCGCCATGGTGAAATTTATTCATTTTGGCACTATAGTTTAACCAAACTACTTAACAAGCATTATTATTCAAGTATCTAATCCATGTACGAAATTTTAATATTCGAAAATAAGATATTGAAACCCAAATATGTAATGATATATGATTAAAATTAAATTTTAGACTACTTACATAAGTTTGAAAATTTGTTTTAATTATGGCGTCCATATGCACCATTTTGTAATTGGCAAAGAAAAAAATTAAATACAATTTACACATTTTAATGCAATAAATTAGAAGATCGTAATTACCAAAACTAAACAATAATTAATTTAACCAAATAAACTAACCATATTCATGAAAATTAATTAAATAGAATAAAATTCAATCATTTCAATAAAATACTTTTTTCCCAAACTTTTCATTCTAATCACACTTAACCATGTCCATCTTAACTATGTCCATCTGCATTATAACATCGAAAATAAATAGCTCAGAAAATTGTACTACAATGACAAGAAAAAAAAACCGAAATATAATTTCAAATTTTATTAAATCTGAATTTATAGCGATATTAAAATTCATTCTCTATTATACGAACGTACTCTATTGACAATTAATAAGTTTACCATTGTGAATATGCTCAGATAATATATAATATGTAATGTGTTGTACTAGATTCCCAGAGTTGACCGAAGAATGTTCTTTTTTTATTTTTAAACTTAACGTTTTTTTCATTTTATGTGCATGACTTGTAGTTTCAGCACTGAAACATTATCGATTTTTTAAAATTAAATTTGTTTAATTATTCATTTGTTTTAATATTTATCAGTAAAATTACCGGTTTATGAATTGTACACTTTTAAAATCATCATATCGTACTAAAGTGATTTTGTTATTGTTTCTTTTTTTAATCTTAAATTTCTTTTTATAAATATTACATTAAAATTATTCAGTTTTTTTTAAATAATAATGTGTCAATCGTGAGTTTGATTATTATTACACAAATTGAGTACGTTAAACAATGGTAAGTTTAACTTTTAATGTATTTAAATTTATGTACTGCATCTTTATTACATTATTTTGCACAAGTTTCTGTTGTATGAGCACCAAAAAAAATAAAAGTTAATCCAACCCATCATCTATATAAGTTTCATGTGTACTCGTTGTGTTAAATGAAGGTTAATCCAACCTATTACTGCTTCTAAGTTAATGATAGCTCGCAAATAAATTATCAATGCTAATCAACATTATCTGTATAAGTTTTTCATGTGTACTCGTGTTATTATTATCGTCATAAAAAGGCTGTAAGTGTAAATCATTAGGATATTAAATAAATTTCGTTTCTGTTAATGATTGCAAAGTAACTTCTAAAGGAATACCAACTGGATTTGTTTATAACATGTGTTTGCATATCTACCAAGATTTGACACAATAATTAACGTTAAACTTATGTATATGTGTTTGAATAGGACCTCGTTACTCGTTTATATACCGTTCTTACATTATTAGTTTCCAGGACGCTGGTTTTGGAATATTAAGTATATTTTATATTGTAGATGTATACTTTTGTTGTAAACATTTTGTTGAGTTTAAATAAATTATTGGTGATGAATGGAGTGACCGACTACCATCGAGGTTAAACAACCAATCTTTACCTAATAATAATAGCGTGTGATCAATATTTAAAAATACCGACTGGTTGGAAAAATATTTTAATAATTTATGTACTTGGTAGCTGAGGATTTATACATCATTATATTGACATATTTAAATGTAAAACCAGATAATTATAATTGGTTCAATATTTTCCAGTTAATAAAAAATTACAGTTATTTGATGTAATAATGTGCGCCTGTGAGGCGTAAAAGTTGAGATAAATTATGATTATGATGAATTAAATTAATGAACAGTTTGGTTTAAAATTAACCATTGACTCGATGAGTTGAATGCCTGATCAAGTTGTTACTATCTATTGATATCAAGAGGTGGGAACACCGTTTACACTTGTCATCATTAAATTAAACTCAGCTAAATTAGTACATACTTTTGGGACAGAAATTTAAGAGAAATAAACGAGAGATATTTGGTGGCAGAAAGGTTACGGGTGAAATCGGGTGTATTACTAGAGGGGTTGGCTTATTGTTAAGCAACAAAGTAACGCAGAGTTTCGTCGACTAGAAATTAATTATCTGAACGTAAATTCAAAGCAAAATTAAAGAATAATTGTTCAAATTTACACAATCATCTATAAAATATATACATTTTATAGTTAATTATTATGAAGTATTGATGGAATTAAAAAATTAGATATTGTCATTATATTTGTATTGGTTGGCTTGAATAATATTAATTGATTGCGCTTTTCACCGATATGTACAATAATCATAATTTTGTAATTGGTGGTACAAAATTCAATCACTTCACAAGGCAACTAGTATACCGTCTGAAAGTCGCTCAAGTTACTATAAATAGACCATATAAAAATTAGCAATAATTGGAATAACTCTCTGTTGAATGTTCAATTAACATTGATCACTATTTGCGGTTATTGAACAGATTCAGAATGATTATATAGGACTGCAATTTGCAGATAATTTGTAGTGTTGTTTGTTGTATGATATTGTTCGACATAGTGAAATGTGTTCGTAAGTGGATTGAGGTGAAATAGTGATGGTGTTCATGTTTTTATTAGTTATGATATATTAATGATCAGTGATAACATATTGAATTTAATACTGAGGACAAGATATATAGAATACAAAATCAACAATGAAAGGGATGTTCAGAATCTACGAATAGAATAATAGTCAATTGGATAAAAATGTTAAAAAAATAATACACTTCGATAATATTGTACTATATAAAGTGAAATTGAATTGTTCTAATAGCTATTCATTTTGCAGGAGCAAACATAGATAGAAATTGCATCATTAGGAAACATTCCATTTGAATACGACAATAACTATAAGAATATATAGAAATATTCTCTTTGCTTTATCCTAATTTTGAAAACATAGAAATTTTAATGATCATTGCATAAATTTAGATTTATGAATATAATAAGTTCAAAATCTATATGTTGTGTACATTAATAAATTTTAAATTCATGCAAATTATTTCACATATATAATAAGTACATTCGTACACTAAATTTATATCTGTTTATAAATTATTTTATAATAATCTTTTAATAGACATATATTTTCAAAATTCTCTATATGTTTAACAAATTATAAATTGAAAATTTATATTATAATATTTATTTAGACTTGGAATTAAATTCACAGTTCAAATGTCTGCAATTTTATTATGTCTCATATGATCTGGCAATATATCAAAAATTTATCTTTCCTGGTTTCAAGATTATCGCTCTTTAGATATGGAATAGTTGTTTTTTTTTTTTTTTTTTTTTTTTATTTTAATTTCTAAATATTTAAATAAAAATAAAAAAAATAATTTAAAATAGATTCATATATATATATTATTATGTTTATATAAGTATATACTTAAAAAAATAATTTATAATTACATATATACGAGCGAACATAAAATAATTAGAAAACAATATCTCTCTTCTGGATCATTATCATAAATTTTTTTAATCGAATTGTAATTCATATACGAATCTATAAAAAAAAAGAAGTCAAATCTCAAGGCATATAGATAATATTAATTTAATTAATTAATTATTGATGTTGTGATTATGTCGTAGATAATTTGATAATATGTAATATATAACCCATGGTTAGATTGAGATTCAATAAAATATGTTGAAAGATTTTGTAAACTTAAATTGAAAGTATATAAATGAATTGATGTTTGTATTTTTATCAAAGGATATTTTAAATTGTCCTCAATTGTAAATTATAATTACACAAAAAAAAATACAAATGCCTAATAATGATATTTATTTTAAATTATGCTTACTCAAATTAAAAAAAAATATTTATGAAAATGTATAACTTATAAGTTTATGTATTTCATCAACATATAATGTATTTGTAATAAAAGAAATATTTATAATAAAATATTTGACCCCGTCAAATATGATGATATGATTCTGCTTACACATATGTAAATAATGTTTGTTCAACAACAATTCAATAAAGTGTAAATTGAATTCAGTAACCAAGTGCTTGGACTACATAACAGTGGTGATGATCATTAGGGATATTGTTTTATACTAACATCCATTCAAATACGGCCAAAATTGAAGAAAAATATAATTGGAAAGGAACAAACTCGATATTATAATTAATATATTATATTATTTGGAAGCAAAATGAAGAAAACAATATCACAGATAAAACCCATTTGTTTTCTGAAATAGCAAGTCATATGTAATATTTTAATGATATTGATAATGTGTAAAGTTGAGAGTATGGTAAATGTGGTTACAACGATAGAAATTAATCAAAACAAAATTGAGAACATTGCGCTATTTGCATGCACAATACGCTAAAAATTCAAACAACATGAGCAAAACAATTTTCTAGACATATACGTAAATTTGTGCAGATCTGGAGATGATGAACAGTATTGCTAACCGAAGAAAGTGAAATTGAATTGGACATGCACTGAGGCGATCAGTCGGAGATACTACAATATACTTAACTGAAATTCTGAGATTAATTGGAATCTATACAATACTAGGAAATCTAGCAATGACGGAATTTTTCACATTGTGTATTTAATTGTTATATTTTCATACAATTTTGTGTGATATTGATGACAAAAATTAACGCGTGCCAATGCTAATTATGTATATATATGTATAATTTTTGATAATTGGTTTCTTTGCTTACATATAATCTATAACACATTCATAATATTCATTAAACTTTTATTATTACTAACTATAAATGTTTGATTATATACACTATAGAAGATGTCATTTTTTACTGTTTTTCCTGATATACTTAATTTTAATTATTATAAGTCGGCAATGAACTGTTTGTTTTGTCGTCTTCATATTTATATATAGTTTTTAAATTCATTTGAATTTTGCTTTAATTTAAAATTGTAAAATTTTTATTAATACCATAATGTGTGCGTAAATAATTGAGATGCCCGCATTTTTGTTCACATAATCTAAATGTGTTGATATTATTATAATGCACCACATCAATTTCTAAGTGTTGTATCTTGTATGATTTAAAGTACAGAAGGGCCTTCAAGATATTAAATTACCAAAATACAATCAGTTTTTTTTCATTCATATTTTTTCAATCATAGCAATTTTTTTTTCTTTAGAAAGAAAACACTACATCATGAAA